>JACCGJ010023560.1:0-35865 GCA_013407085.1 Atriophallophorus winterbourni
TCTGGAACAATAATATTCGACTGTGTAGTATATGGTGCCATGCATTCAGAGTCTTTTACACCGGTAGCTTGGAATAAAGTACCAAATTCACACGTGATTTATCAAAGTACTCTCTGGGCGATTTTATTGCATTTTCGCGCTGATTTTCCGAACGGCGTGTATGCAATTGATTTGAGCCATATTGAATCATGTGTTCAGCACCTTCTGCTGTTGATCGCAAATAATGCAGCATTTGGTTTGGGCACCCAGTCATGGACCGTTCTTGGGCAAGTACCTCCCAACTAGTATGGCCAATATCGAGAGCTTTCGTATATCTTTTGCAAACGTCATTGCTCCGCACGTGCGTTGTGCCCAAATGTCGATTTCAAGATTTCAACTTACCATAAAGTAAATCTTTTGAACTACGATTGTTTCTCATTCTGTGCACACGACCCAGGCATTGCTGTCGCAGTAGGGTGAACATGCTCTTTAAACCAGTTTTTAAAAGCACTTCAACATTCGATAATTTGTCCATCCAGACTATGTTCAAGCTAAGGTGGATGCATCGTAAAAATGGAAAGCATTCAGCTTCCGGCCGTGTCTTGCGTGGATGGTCGAAGTCTTACTGTAAAGCATCTAGTACACGCGCGATAAATACCATAACCTTTGTCTTCACCGTCAACTTGCAGTTGTCTAGACAGGAGAGTTCAAACGGTACACGATTACAGGTGATTATGTTGTGCAATATTTTATTATTTACAAAAAATCTAATAAGGCTGTTCAACATATTCCTTCTACATATGTAAATATGTAAATTAATGAACCATTTGAATATATTGATTTTGTTGTCCTCAATCATTCGATGCCCTCTATGTATGTACCTCACAAGCGCAAGATTCCTTTATATTCCACATCATTGTAGATCAATTTATGATCTCACAATAACACAACTAGTTCACAATAACGAACTAGTTCTGTTGCGCAGTCATACGCGGCCTATCTGAGGGCAATCATCCTGGTTTCTTTCAATCATACACCAAAACAGTGGAACAGAGTAGCCGGTGGGGGAGATGTTGGAGTTGATGGCGTCAGATCATTCAATGTCAACTAGTGGCAGCTTATGAACAGCTGACCAATTATCGCAACCTTTCCATTATATCATTCCAGCAATGAATGTGTTACCCTTGCGTTGCACGCACGCGTATCGATTGCCCCTCAATTTCTCATCCAGATCAACCTATTCAACGCTAATCTCGTTCACTCGCGAATCCCACTGCATCACAGAAAAGTGATCGGTGAAACGCGGTAATAACGCACAAGACAAATAGTTGAACACACGACTATCTCACATGCCTGTTCCGGTTGTCAAATTGATCGGATTTGTCTAGCGATGTCGAACCACAGACACCATTCAAGCCAACATCACGCTAGAATCGTTCAACCGAAATAAGCGAATTTCATATCGTTCGATAGCCGCAGACGTTTTACAACTTTCCATTCTTCTGAAGATGTTGCCGCCTGAATCGTTCTAATCCATGCCTCCTGGAACCCGAAATATAGTGGGCTCTCGAATGGTGTCGTCGGACTTATCGGCGCATCTTGCTCTTGTTTGCGCCGGTGAGTGATCTTCTGCTAATCATACAAACAATCTTGATTAGCCTGCATTTATAATGTTCTCCATATTTCCACAATAAAAAAACAATTCCAATTCTGCAGACATGAAAGAGTCAGCATTGGCATGGCTTTCCTAGTATACTTTATATGATATGTGCATTAATTTGGGGTGGATGTCTTGTTAATTCTTAGTTAGATGAGTTCAACACAGAAACTGAAACCCAGTAAGAACTTATTTGTTAAAAATGCATTAGAGATTACAATTTCTATCCATGCTGATTCGCAACATTCGATTTTTAATGAGAATGGAATAACTGAAGTGGTTAACAAAAAAGTTCATTTGTGTGAACACAAGTGCAACTTGTTTACCATTCTCCCACTGTTTCGAGCGCATGCGGCTCGTGATCCTACTGGCCCTGTCTGCTGAGTGCATACAAAACGAAACCGGTCGTGGGGTGTGTGCGACGTAAATGTATGCAAATGAGCTTTTTTGTTCATGTCAATGGGATGAAAACCATTCTACATGAGTTTGTTCTCATGTACTCAAGTTGCTCGTATCAACCTTTCCCAACGGTGCACTCCAGGGCAAATTGAAGAAGTAAGCTTTTTCAATACACAAATGTTTGTCTACGCACAAAGTTGAGCGATTATAGTGGATTCAGGTGATGATGATGTGAGCATAAAAAATATCGGTCATTTATACGCGCCTTGAGTGCTTGGCCAAGAATCACTTTATGATTTTAAATTTGAACATCAGGGTTCTTTTATAGAAACACACTTAACAGTGGCATATAAGTATACTTTTTGTTTATCATTATAACACAGTTTTAATGATCACAGAACCTGATCTTACTGTCGCCACCTGATGACGACAAGCAGCTAGAATCTGGAATTGAATTTGGAGTGATACGGATGTGTGCACCAGAATATGTTGGTGAATTAATTTATTTTAATATTCAGTTTAGGTGGTCAGTTATTTTAAGAAAAGCAGTAGCTGTTACGCAACAACTCATTTTGTTTTTGTTGTTCAAATGAAAAACGTTTCAGATCACACCTTTCCATTTACGTTAGAACATTCTTCGTCAAGGTCACACGCAACAACTGCGCTATGTGACAAAGATAGAAAACGACGAAGTATTTGTGTGTGTGCGTAATTACATAATCGTAACTTGCAAAAGAATTGATTTCTCCGGAGAATAACATCACTGCGATGTTGCAAAGTTGGGTTTGCATTTAGCGTTAATAACGTTTAAAGTATAAAGTGTCGTAACTTTCATTGTATGTCTAGGTTGAAAGTATGTTTCCGCAGTGTTGCGACCAATATATATTGGGTATATTTACAACTAATGAAATAACTGTTTACTGATGCGGCATAGTGTTAACAAGGACGCCACTTGATTGACATTATATCATGTTAAACTGATCGCTGATGAATTAACCGAAACAGTGGGGACGGATACTAACGATTTCCGATTTGTAACCGCAAACTCGTAAAAACAAACAAACAAATTATGGTGGCACTATTCAAGGTAATTCAAGGTTTTTATTGGTCTAAAAAGCAACTAGCTTAACAACAACCATAGGATGGTAAAAATTGAAATTGAAGTGTATAAACAATATAAGATTATAGATTAAACAGTATATAAGTGTTCTGGAAACGAATGATGCAATAAAAATTTGTCTAATTTCGGTTTAAAGTCATGCAAGCTAGTGGCGTGAGCAACGGTTGAAGGTAAACTGTTCCAAGTAAAAACAGACACGGGCAGAGCAAAAATACCTTCTACAGTTCAGGCTGGAATGGGGTACGACCAGCACATATTCATGGGTCCGATAATTCCTCGTATCCCTTTGAGTGAATAAATCCTGTAAGGGATGGTTCGGGGTATGGAGTGTTTTGTAAAGCAAGATTAGGTCTCTCCTGATTCGTCGATAGGGAAAATCGAACAGATTCAGTTGAGCTATCCTTTCGTTATATGATTTGTTTCGGATGCTGAGAACTAGTTTTGTTGAGCGGTGATTGATTCGCTGCAGAAGTTCCACATCCCTCTTGAGCCACGGAGACCATGATTTCACACCGTATTCCATGACTGGTCTCAAGTATGTATTCATGATCCTTGGGAATATCTTGGGCAAACATTTCGCGAATACAGGTTTGCGTAGATTTAAAACACGTGCTGTTTTTTTATGGCGCTGTTAGTTTGAAGTGATGTTTGTCAATCTGGATCATATCCAGACACCCAAATCTTTTTCTTCACTGCAATTTTCAAGGACATGCGAATCTATGTGATATGTGAACTCTACTCGATTCCCCACATTCATGATCGTGCATTTGTTGAAGTTAAACAGCAGTTTCTTCTTCAACGACCAGCTGTGAAACGTATCAAGATCCGTTTTTAATAGCAGAAAATCTTCTGGACTACGAATGCTGCGACAAATCTTTATGTCGTCCGCAAATAACGAGATGTTACATCGAGCAATTTCCGGTATTTCATTGACATAAACCAGAAAGAGAATCGGACCAGGGACTGAACATTGGGGAACTCCGCTAGTTGCTGCAATTCATTTGGATAATGCACCATCAACACGTACCTGGTTAGTGCGATTTGTCAGGTAGTCATTTAAACAATTCATGAACTTTGATATTGAAGCGAATACTTGTAGCTCAGGGATTGGATGTCCTGTGTTTTGTGTTCGCTGAACTGGCATTGTAACAGTTGGACGTTTCGTCATCAAGCTAGATGACATCGTCAGCTGAACTTCTTGAACTTTCCAGTGATACCAAGACTTTCAAGCTTCTGCAGTAGTAGCGAATGGTCAACACGATCGAATGCTCTTGATATATCTAAGTAGCACGCGTTTATTGCTTGTCCTTAATCTACCGAATTTGTTTAATCATCTAGCGTTACTAGTAAATTAGACAAACAGGAATAATCTCGTCTAAATCCATGCTGGTTCCTTGAAGCAACTGATTATTCTCGAAATGTTTCATTAGATCGTCAACAATGAGTCGCTAAAGTAATTTTGAAATCACTGGTAACAGAATAACGGGTCGGTAATTGGAAACATCGGAGCGATTTTCACCTTTGTAAAATGGAGAAATTATTCCGCCTTTCTAATCTGTAGTAATCACTCCGCTTGCCAGTATTTGCTCGAACAGGTAAGTGAGTGGTTTGTATAGCAAACTCGCAAATTGCTTCAATATTTTTGGGGTTATTCTGTCGGCCCCAGGAGACTTTCCGGTTTTTAGATTAAATAAACATTGGAGGACGCGTTTTTCAGTGACACTTATTTCACTTAGGGCAACCGTGTTTGGAAGTGTTGGATTTGGGCTGTGTATTGCATATTCTACCGGGTTTAATAGTGATGAATAAAACGTGGCTAAAGCATCAGCAATTTATGCTGCAGTTGTTTTTGGTCCAGCTGATGTGTTCACCGACGCTACTCCAGGTTTCACCTTAGCTTGAACGTTAACCTTACGATAAAGTATTTTGGGGTTTCGCTCCATCATACTTGATATCACTTCTTCGAAGCATAACTTGACTTGGATGACAAATTTGTTTACTTTGTTCCGCAGTAAACGTAATGTTTCCCAGGTCTCGGATGATGGGTTTTACCGATGGTGTCGCCAAGCAATGTTTCGTACCGTTAACCACTTACGAGTTCGGCTTCTTAATGTAAACTCAAAGATTTTTCTTGAGTTCCTGAGGACAAATTCGGAGCTCACTTCGATTGAACTTTTGAGATTAGATATTAGCCATATCCAAAACTCATGTACGTTGCTGGTTTCCGGTTGACAGTTAAACGTGTTTTTCAGAGCATCACTCAACGCCATAGTGTTGATCCGCCTAACACTTTTACGGACATCATTTGTTATTACAGCTTCAAACAGATAGTCAAACTGGATGACGACGTGATCACTTAGTCCCAGTGGACTTTCGTAAGCAACGTTATCAATGTCATGTTAATTGCTTGTCAGAACGAGATCTAAGAGTGAGGGTAAATCGTTACCGCTGTATCGGGTATTACATGTAATGTGGTTATAAAGAGGAATATCGTCAAACAATTCACTGAATTCGCGCTCGAGGGAGGGTTCTGGGTAAATGGTACTGCTCTGCAGATTCGGTAAATTGAAGTCACCCATAATCAAAAATCCACAAGTGTATCTGGAAGTAACCATGCGAATTTTATCCAGTAGGGCCAGATTGTAAGTTTCCTGTGCAGAGGGTGGGCGATATACTACTCCCAAAACAAAGTCTTTGCCGTTAGCTAGTCGGATTGAGCACCAGAGTGTATCCAGTAACACGATGTCTGGATCCGTAATCTCACGGCACAGAAGGTTTTGGCTATAATACAATGCTACTCCTCCTCCTCTGGTTTCACGGTCATGACGAATAAGTGACATTCATGGTAATTCTAGTTCACTATTTGTTTGCTGAGTCTGCAGCCACGTTTCTGTTACGGCGATGATGTCTGGTGAACATCTCAGAAAAACTGCACGCAGTTCACCGATTTTGTTTCCGAAACATTGTGCGTTGGTGTAGATACATTTCATAGTTGTTTTTCTCAGCAAGGACAATGTGTGGGAATAAGGCTTGCGGAGTGCAGAATATATGTTAGGCCGACTCCTCCAGAGTCGGCAACTGACTTCTATATTCCTTATCTCAATTTCAATTTTGTCCAAAGCGACAGAAGTTCAAACAAACCACTGGCTGATAATTGTTAATAAAAATAAATAAATAAATAAAATAAATGCCTACTAACAAACTACATGTAATAGCGGGTGCAGTGTACAAGGAAAGTTCCAGCTCTGATACATTTTTTGATACGTTTCCTAATGACAGTTTCACTAATGACTCTCCCCACAGTTCCTTTTCTCAATCTCTGCAACCATTCGTGCACCGTTTCGCTAAATCATCAGAGGCAAAATTCGACGAAATGTAGATGAAAAGAACATCAAGGGAGCGGATAAAATGGGAGAGGGAGATTGCTTTGGAAGAAATCGAAATTAAGATAAGAGAGGTAAAAGTTGGAAAATCCTATTTGGAAAAAATGATGTGTCTTCAATCCGATGGCGAATAATTTTTAGAAAAAAATTCCGCCACTGTGACTCGTACCTGCGACCTCATGACACTTAGGCGAAGCACATGACCAATACACCACTAGCTCAATGACAACTAAATTAAAAATAATTAAATAGACTTTTTATTTCAATGCTACACCCCTTTACAGCCTAGCCAAAATTGGTAGTGGAGATAACGTTTACCCCGTTTCTCTGAACCTACGGCATTTTTCTGTAAACATTTTTTGTTTGTATCAATCAATGTACACTTTTTAAATTGTACCCGGATTTTACGAATATAAATTTTCGCCTGCTCGGAGTTGCTCTTCTCATCTCCTTTGATACCCGTAATGCGTGCTTGGAATTCTGACTGTGGATTGTGGAAAGATTGCTTGCCTGATAAAATGGACCGCTCCATATTTTATTTTCGATGAACAGTCGGCTTCGTGAAACTCCCAACACGCGTTTCAGCAGAAGCAGTACTTTTGACGTCTTTTCGTAGACAGCCTTAACGTTGTGTGACGGTTTCAACGTGCTGCTCACCCACACACCCAAGTCCTTCTCCTTGTCAGTTATTTCAAGAGCATGGGAACCAAGGGTGTAAGAGAACTCGAAGGGTTTTCCAACTGTCAATACCTTTCATTTTCTCACATTGAAAGGAAGTTCATTTCTAACCGACCATTCCTGTAAGACATTGAGGTCCAGCTGAAGCTGTCTGCAATCCTCAGTTGTGCGTACTTGTGTCCACAACTTGATATCATCCGCAAATAGCAAGATTTTGCACCGAACAAGTTTTGGTAAATCGTTTACATAGAGCAAGAAAAGAATTGGTCCAAGCACCGATCCCTGCAGCACTCCACTTGTTACTGTAATGGGCCGTGACAAAGCACCATCAACCCTTACTCGAATAACACGGTCACGGAGATAATCCTCCAACCAGGCTAGTAATGAGCCCTTGATGCCACATTGCTCTATTTTTTGTAGTAACAAACTGTGGTTAACACGATCGAATGCTTTGGACATATCCATATAACAAGCATGTATGGTGAAACCTTTGTCCAAGGCTTGTGTCCAGTCATCGAGGGCAAGGAGAAGGTTTGAAAGGCAAGAGTGTCTTTTTCTGAAGCCACGTTGTTCGATTGCGAGCAAGTAATTATCTTCCAGGTGATTTGTGATGCTGTTTGCAACGAGGCGCTCCATCACTTTAGAGATCACCGGGAGTAGTGTTACTGGTCGATAATTGGATACTTCAGAACGGTTCCCTCCTTTGTAGATGGGGGTAATGATACCAGTCTTCCATTCACAGGGAAAGAAACCTTGGGTTATAGAGAGGTTAAATAAGTAGATAAGCGGTGTACACAAAGAATAGGCACAGCTTCTAAGGATCAGCGGGGTAATTTCATCAGCTCCAGGAGACTTTTTCGTGTTGAGCTTTAACAATGTACGGAGGACGCTGTCCGAACTAAAAGTTAGTTGCTGTAAAACGTTTTCTGGCGAGATCACGGAGGTCAAAGGACTGGTTACGGTGTTCGGTGGACTGAAGATAGTGGAGAAGAATTGGGCTAGAACTTCGGCTGATTGCGATGCTGTCGTTGTTATTCCATCACATGTCTTTAGGGCGGCAACCCCTGGTTTTACTCTAGACCGGTTATTTATGATCTGATAGAGAATTTTTGGGTTTGATTCCATTTTGTCGAGTAAATGTTTTTGATAAATCAATTTGTCGTCAACAACAAGTTTGTTTACCTTATTTCTTAGCAAACGGAATGTTTCCCAACTTTCAGCAGTGCTATCAAGTGTTACCAGCAGAAACCTCGTTTATTTGCAAAGCTACGCCTTTTTGGAATCTTTTTCGACATAATCATGTTGAGCCGATTTTCCAAACTGAGAAAATCACGAATGTGCTGGTCGTCATGACCGTGCTTACAGTGGGTTGCCTGATCTCGACGATCTTATCCGCCGTTTCCGCTAGCTGTAATATACCTATCGTGTATACAAACTTAACCAATGTTGTTTTAACAGGTACTTGGTAGACGTTGCAGAAACAGCTGTTTCGAGAAGCGCTCATCGATCGTTGTGCTGCTGACCAATGCTAGCATGCGTCTGAGTATTTTTACGGAAGTCGGATCCCTTAGCTCTTCTGTGTCAAGAGCCGCTCAATACGGAGTAGTTCGGAATCTGTGGGTCGCGTGATCAAGGTTGACTGCATGGTTTTGTTAACAAAATATATTGAACTAGGGACAATGATTCGCATGTGATTGAGCTAATCACATAATGAATCTTGAGTATATCTTGTATTATACTTTTTATCTCGAAGTACGATTCTGCCTGCATGAAACACAGCTTGGGAATGATGAATGCGTTCAAGCTTATAGTCATCGGGCTAGAATCAAATTGAGGCTCAGTCATGTTTGTTATGGCATGTAAATGTTGATGCTATGTAGAAACGTCAAAGATCAGAAATGAACTAACCGTGTGTACTTCTACGATGTCACCAGTATGGTTAAGGCCCTAGCGGTGTGTTCTAACGAGTGCGTTCTGGCGACGGCTTTGTCTTTTGAGCAACCTGGTATTGGCTCACAGATAAACGTTCGTATTTCAAGTCTTATCTTTTCTGTAGTGACGGTGTTGTGCAGTACAATCAAGTTTGAAGAAAAAAGGAGAAATATGAATGGAGAAAAGGCCACTACTGTTGGTCGCTGCCTGTTGATGTTATTGTCTCCGATATTCTGTTTTTAGTTGCATCGCATCATTCGATTTTTTTTACAACTGGTGAATGTCACTGGCCGGGCGGTGAAGATCGCTCAATGTACACTTGATGCTGATAGACTTTTGAATCGCATGTCAGCGAAATATAGAATAATGTACAAAATAAATATGTGTAGAGACATTGGTCTGATACAAGGTAATGTGATTTGCTTATAATAAGTTATTGTGTGAGGTGTATTATTTTTTAATGTGTGTCATTAACACGTTATGGCGAATTGACTTCCTCTATTGTAGAGGCATTCATCGGTAAAGGCCGGTAACGTTGGAATGATGAACTTCAAGGTCGAATCGGAAGAAAATCGAAAAGTGTTTGATAATCGCGGGATTGACGTTCTTAACGTTGGATCGAATGTCCTCGAAGCTTGTGTAGAAAACGTAATAGACGTTACTAAAGTGAATGAGATTTTACCAGAATTGACTTCCATTTGGTCCTCCCACTTATAATAATTTCTGGTGGGAAATCATCATTCGAAATTGAAATAAATGGACAAAATTAACAGCTATTGAACGATATGCAATTTCGTCAAGGTCGACCAAACAATTTGTCAATAGAAATTTGGAGTTTCTTTGTCATTTACGTAAGAAATCGCCCTTGCCAATTAGCGTTCCCTGTTTTTTTATTTGTGAGTGAACGTGTTTTATATTGGAAAGGTTTATTTGATGAATGAACTGCGGCGCATTTGGAAAATTGACAGGATATCCCGAGGTGACTTGAACAACCACGCATCGTGTGCTTCGACGTCTGTGTCAACAAAATAATCCTGGGTAGGAGTGAAAGCGCAGCTTTATAGCATCGATTTCCCAATGTAATTATGATCCACACACCCCACAATTGTATTTATTTTTGTGCTTATATTTGAGCATTTAGGGCGAAAAGAAGAACTATGGCTGGATTGATATATTTTCCATTATCGCAATCTTGTAAATGAACGCGTTATTTTCGGTGTATAAGATTGAGCGAATTTTTAATGGTCCTAGCACTAAGATTTAAGTGAGTGGTACAAATGTTACCGTTCAACGAATTCTCTAACCTGCGTTTGGTTTGACTTCATCAAAATGCTCAAAATAACTGTTATATCACTAAGGCTGAAACATCACAGAAATATATTGCCCACCTGATTTTATTTGAGTTGTACTTTCACCAAAATACTTTCTCATTTTTCACTGAATGGTTTTCAGGAGGTAATGTATAATCTGGAACAATAATATTCGACCGTGTATTATATGGTGGCATTCATTCAGAGTATTTTACACCGGTAGCTTGGAATAAAGTACCAAATTCACACGTGATTTATCAAAGTACTCTCTGGGCGATTTTATTGCATTTTCGCGCTGATTTACCGAACGGCGTGTATGCAATTGATTTGAGCCACATTAAATCATGTGTTCAGCACCTTCTGCTGTTCGACGCAAATAATGCAGCATTTGATTTGGGCACCCAGTCATGGACCGTTCTTGGGCAAGTTCATCACAACTGGTATGGCCAATATCGAGAGCTTTCGTATATCTTTCGCAAACGTCATTGCTCCGCACGTGCATTGTGCCCAAATGTTGATTTCAAGATTTCAACTTACCATAAAGTGAATCTTTTAAACTACGGTTGTTTCTCATTCTGTGCACATGACTCAGGCCTTGCTGTCGCAGTAGGGTGAACATGCTCTTTAAACCAGCTTTTAAAAGGACTTCAACATTCCATAATTTGTCCATCCAGGCTATGTTCAAGCTAAGGTGGATGCATCGTAAATGGAAAGCATTCAGCTTCCGCCCGTGTCTTGCGTGGATGGTCGAAGTCTTACTGCCGTAATGTAAAGCATCTAGTACGCGCGCGATGAATACCATAACCTTTGTCTTCACCGTCAACTTGCAGTTGTCTAGACAGGAGAGTTCAAACGGTACACGATTACAGGTGATTATGTTGTGCAATATTTTATTATTTACAAAAAATCTAATAAGGCTGTTCAACATATTCCTTCTACATATGTAAATATGTAAATTAATGAACCATTTGAATATATTGATTTTGTTGTCCTCAATCATTCGATGCCGTCTATGTATGTACCTCACAAGCGCAAGATTCCTTTATATTTCACATCATTGTAGATCAATTTAGGATCTCACAATAACACAACTAGTTCACAATAACGAACTAGTTCTGTTGCGCAGTCATACGCGGCCTATCTGAGGGCAATCATCCTGGTTTCTTTCAATCATACACCAAAACAGTGGAACAGAGTAGCCGGTGGGGGAGATGTTGGAGTTGATGGCGTCAGATCATTCAATGTCAACTAGTGGCAGCTTATGAACAGCTGACCAATTATCGCAACCTTTCCATTATATCATTCCAGCAATGAATTTGTTACCCTTGCGTTGCACGCACGCGTATCGATTGCCCCTCAATTTCTCATCCAGATCAACCTATTCAACGCTAATCAAGTTCACTCACGAATCCCACTGCATCACAGAAAACTGATCGGTGAAACGCGGTAATAACGCACAAGACAAATAGTTGAACACACGACTATCTTATATAGGAAAATCACGTAACCACAACACTGACTAGGCCTAGGCCCACGTGCAATCACTGACTGTGCGACACTCTGCCTGTATCAGGCTTGTGCTTTCATACCAACACTGACCTGATACATGCCTGTTCCGGTTGTCAATTTGATCGGATTTGTCTAGCGATGTCGTACCACAGACACCATTCAAGCCCACATCACGCTAGAATCGTTCAACCGAAATAAGCGAATTTCATATCGTTCGATAGCCGCAGACGTTTTACAACTTCCCATTCTTCTGAAGATGTTGCCGCCTGAATCGTTCTAATCCATGCCTCCTGGAACCCGAAATATAGTGGGCTCTCGAATGGCGTCGTCGGACTTATCGGCGCATCTTGCTCTTGTTTGCGCCGGTGAGTGATGTTCTGCGTCTCATACAAAAAAACTTGATTCGCCTACATTTATAATGCTCTCCATATTTCCACAATAAAAACAATTCCAATTCTGCAGACATGAAAGAGTCATCATTGGCATGGCTTTCCTAGTATACTTTATATGATATGTGCATTAATTTGGGGTGGATGTCTTGTTAATTCTTAGTTAGATGAGTTCAACACAGAAACTGAAACCCAGTAAGAACTTATTTGTTAAAAATGCATTAGAGATTACAAGTTCTATCCATGCTGATTCGCAACATTTGGTTTTTAATGAGAATGGAATAACTGAAGTGGTTAACAAAAAAGTTCATCTGTGTGCACACAAGTGCAACTTGTTTACCATTCTCCCACTGTTTCGAGCGCATGCGGCTCGTGATCCTACTGGCCCTGTCTGCTGAGTGCAAACAAAACGAAACCGGTCGTGGGGTGTGTGCGACGTAAATGTATGCAAATGTGCTTTTTTGTTCATGTCAATGGGATGAAAACCATTCTACGTGAGTTTGTTCTCATGTACTCAAGTTGATCGTATCAATCTTTCCCAACAGTGCACTCCAGGGCAAATTAAAGAAGTAAGCTTTTTCAATACACAAATGTTTGTCTCCGCACAAAGTTGGCGATTATAGTGGATTCAGGTGATGATGATGTGAGCATAAAAAATATCGGTCATTTATACGCGCCTTGAGTGCTTGGCCAAGAATCACTTTATGATTTTAAATTTGAACATCAGGGTTCGTTTATAGAAACACACTTAACAGTGGCATATAAGTATACTTTTTGTTTATCATTATAACACAGTTTAAATGATCACAGAACCTGATCTTACTGTCGCCACCTGATGACGACAAACAACTAGAATCTGGAATTGAATTGGGAGTGATACGGATGTGTGCACCAGAATATGTTGGTGAATTAATTTATTTTAATATTCAGTTTAGGTGGTCAGTTATTTTAAGAAAAGCAGTAGCTGTTACGCAACAACTCATTTTGTTTTTGTTGTTCAAATGAAAAACGTTTCAGATCACACCTTTCCATTTACGTTAGAACATTCTTCGTCAAGGTCACACGCGACAACTGCGCTATGTGACAAAGATAGAAAACGACGAAGTATTTGTGTGTGTGCGTAATTACATAATCGTAACTTGCAAAAGAATTGATTTCTCCGGAGAATAACATCACTGCGATGTTGCAAAGTTGGGTTTGCATTTAGCGTTAATAACGTTTAAAGTATAAAGTGTCGTAACTTTCATTGTATGTCTAGGTTGAAAGTATGTTTCCGCAGTGTTGCGACCAATATATATATTGGGTATATTTACAACTAATGAAATAACTGCGGCATAGTGTTAACAAGGACGCCACTTGATTGACATTTTATCATGTTGAACTGATCGCTGATGAATTAACCGAAACAGTGGGGACGGATACTAACGATTTCCGATTTGTAACCGCAAACTCGTGAAAACAAACAAACAAATTATGGTGGCACTATTCAAGGTAATTCAAGGTTTTTATTGGTCTAAAAAGCAACTAGCTTAACAACAACCATAGGATGGTAAAAATTGAAATTGAAGTGTATAAACAATATAAGATTATAGATTAAACAGTATATAAGTGTTCTGGAAACGAATGATGCAATAAAAATTCGTCTAATTTCGGTTTAAATTCATGCAAGCTAGTGGCGTGAGCAACGGTTGAAGGTAAACTGTTCCAAGTAAAAACAGACACGGGCAGAGCAAAAATACCTTCTACAGTTCAGGCTGGAATGGGGTACGACCAGCACATATTCATGGGTCCGATAATTCCTTGTATCCCTTTGAATGAATAAATCCTGTAAGGGATGGTTCGGTGTATGGAATGTTTTGTTAAGCAAGATTAGGTCTCCACTGATTCGTCGATAGGGAAAATCGAACAGATTCAGTTGAGCTATCCTTTCTTTATATGATTTGTTTCGAATGCTTAGAACTAGTTTTGTTAAGCGGTGATAGATTCGCTGCATAAGTTCCACATCCCTCTTGAGCCACGGAGACCAAGACTTCACACCGTATTCCATGACTGGTCTCAAGTATGTATTCATGATCCTTGAGAATATCTTGGGCGAACATTTCCCAAATTCACGTTTGAGTAGATTTAGAACACGTGCTGTTTTTTTAAGGCGCTGTTAGTTTGAAGTGATGTTTTCAATCTGTATCATATCCAGACACCCAAATCTTTTTCTTCAATGCAATTTTCAAGGACATGCGAATCTATGTGATATGTGAACTATACTCGATTCCCCACATTCATGATCGTGGATTTGTTAAAGTTAAACGGCAGTTTGTTTTTCAACGACCAGCTGTGAAGCGTATCAAGATCCGTTTCTAATAGCAGACAGTCTTCTGGACTAAGAATGCTGCGCCAATTCTTTATGTCGTCCGAATATAACGAAATGTTACATCGAGCAATTCCGGTATTTCATCGACATAAACCAGAAAGAGAATCGGACCAAGGACTGAACATTAGGGAACTCCGCTAGTTGCTGCAATTCGTTTGTATAATGCACCATCAACACGTACCTGGTTAGTGCGATTTGTTGGGTAGTCATTTAAACAATTCATGAACTTTGATATTGAGGCGAATACTTATAGCTCAGGGATTAGATGTCCTGTGTTGTGTGTTCGCTGAACAGGCATTGTAACAGTAGGACGTTTCGTCATCAAACTAGATGACATCGTCAGCTGAACTTCTTGAACTTTCCAGTGATACCAAGACTTTCAAGCTTCTGCAGTAGTAGGGAATGGTCAACACGATCGAATGCTTTTGATATATCTAAGTAGCACGCGTTTATTGCTTGTCCTTAATCTACCGAATTTGTCCAATCATCTAGCGTTACAAGTAAATTAGACAAACAGGAATAATTTCGTCTAAATCCATGCTGGTTCCTCGAAGCAACTGATTATTCTCGAAATGTTTCATTAGATCGTCAACACTGAGTCGCCCAAGTAATTTTAAAATCACTGGTAACAGAATAACGGATCGGTAATTGGAAACATCAGAGCGATTTCCACCTTTGTAAAATGGAGAAATTATTCCGCGTTTCTAATCTGTATGAATCACTATGCTTGCCAGTATTTGATCGAACAGGTAAGTGAGTGGTTTGTATAGCAAATTCGGGTTTAATAGCGATGAATAAAACGTGGCTAAGGCATCAGCAATTTATGCTGCAGTTGTTTTTGGTCCAGCTGATGTGTTCACGGACGCTACTCCAGGTTTCACCTTAGCTTGATCGTTAACCTTACGATATAGTATTTTGGGGTTTCGCTCCATCATGCTTGATATCACTTCATCGAAGCATAACTTGTCTCGTAAGCAACGTTATCAATGTCATGTTCATTGCTTGTCAGAACGAGATCTAAGAGTGAGGGTAAATCGTTACCGCGGTATCGGGTTTTACATGTAATGTGGTTATAAAGTGGAATATCGTCTAACAACTCACTGAATGCGCGCTCGAGGGAGTGTTCTGGGTAAATGGTACTGCTCTGCAGATTCGGTAAATTGAAGTCACCCATAATCAAAAATCTACAAGTGTATCTGGATGCAACCATGCGAATTTTATCCAGTAGGGCCAGATTGTAGGATTCCTGTGCAGACGGTGTTCGATATACTACTCCCAAAACACAGTCTTTACCGTTAGCTATTTGGATTGAGCACCAGATTATATCCAGTAACACGATGTCTGGATCCGTAATTTCACGGCACAGAAGGTTTTGGCTATAATACAAAGCTACTCATCCTCCTCCGGTTTCACGGTCATGACGAATAAGTGGCATTCCTGGTAATTCTAGTTCACTATTTGTTTGCTGAGTCTGCAGCCACGCTTCCGTTACGGCGACATAATAATTAAATCGTAGGGTCTGCATTTCTAAACTTTATACGGACACAAACGCGTTATTCAATTTGTTATAAATATGTTTTGTAACTACTGAGTAATCAACAGTACCAAGTCCCGCGAAATAAATAAAAGATTTTCACAGAACATGAATATCGAAATCTTCACAATACCCCAAGGCTGGAAATATGGTATAGCGGAATGCATGACGATGCAAAACTGACTACTTGACAGATCCTTTATTTTCCGTAACCGCAGTTATTTTCATGAAACGCTTTCAGTTTTAAAAATGTTTCAATTGCGTATGTATTTTGTAACGATGGCAAACAGCCTGAAACTCGTAGAGGTGTGTAAGGGATGGGATGTGAGCACCACAATATATTGGTCTTTTATATGCGCCCCGAGCGCTGAACCAGGAATCACTTCGTCATTCTGTATTTGAACATCGTAGTTCTTTGTAAGAGCCCTATATAAGAGTTACATGCCAATTTAACTTTGTTTAACGCTTCTCCACTGTTTCAAGTCTCACTGAACCTGATCCTGCTGTCTCAACCTGACGATGGCAAACAGCCTGAAATTGGTAGTGGTGTGTAAGGGATGGGGATGTGAGCACCACAATATATTGGTCTTTCATATGCGCCTCGAGCGCTGGGCCAGGAATCACTTCGTGATTCCGTATTTGAACATCGTGGTTCTTTGTAAGAACCCTATATAACAGTGGCATGCCAATTTAACTTTGTTTACCGTTTTTCTACTCTTTCAAGTCTCACTGAACCTGATCTTGCTGTCTCAACCTGACGATGGCAAACAGCCTGAAATTGGTAGTGGTGTGTAAGGGATGGGGATGTGAGCACCACAATATATTGGTCTTTATATGCGCCTCGAGCGCTGGGCCAGGAATCACTGCGTGATTCTGTATTTGAACATCGTGGTCCTTTGTAAGAACCCTATATAACAGTGGCATCCCAATTTAACTTTGTTTTACAGATTTTCCACTGTTTCAAGTCTCACTGAACCTGATCTTGCTATCTCAACCTGACGATGGCAAACAGCCTGAAACTGGTAGAGGTGTGTAAGGGATGGGGATGTGAGCACCACAATATATTGGTGTTTATATGCGCCTCGAGCGCTGGGCCAGGAATCACTGCGTGATTCTGTATTTGAACATCGTGGTCCTTTGTAAGAACCCTATATAACAGTGGCATCCCAATTTAACTTTGTTTACAGATTTTCCACTGTTTCAAGTCTCACTGAACCTGATTCTGCTATCTCAACCTGACGATGGCAAACAGCCTGAAACTGGTAGAGGTGTGTAAGGGATGGGATGTGAGCACCCCAATAAATTGGTCTTTTATATGCGCCTCGAGCGCTTGGCCAGGAATGACTTCTGGATTCTGTATTTGGACATCGTGGTTATTTGTATGAACCCTATATAAGAGTGGCATGCAAATTTAACTTTTTTTACCGCGTTTCCACTGTTTCAAGGCTCACTGAATCTCATCTTACTGTCTCCACCTGACGATGGCAAACAGCCTGAAAACGGTAGTGGTGTGTAAGGGATGAGGATGCTAGCACCACAATATATTGGCAACACTAACATGTTTCCATGATTGACCATGGGAACATTTATACGAACTAATTACTAAACAGAATTTCATATATGCATAATGAAACACATATGATAAACCGACATACTCTACTCGAAATTCTCGAAGATAGTACCTATTTCGTATATCTAGCTAGAAATTGTTGAAGAGAAACCGATTTTTCTTTTTACAACATCGATTGTAAGCAGGTGCTCCCTAAACCAATTCCGTCTAATCACCTGGCGTCCCGATAGTCTAACATTTCACATGGACAAATAGAAAAAGACGTTTCAACGAAGGTGTGAGCCTCTCTCCACCGAAAGAAATTCCGGAAGCTTGATTGACACGTTAGCCACTTACGGTCCTTTCCATACTGAACTCAACTGAACACTGGCGTCAATATAAATATTCGACGGATGGTCGCTTCGAAATGAGATCAATTTAAAGAAAATCTTTCGTTACCTAGGTTTGCAATACTTTACAAACTATCATTTTGGATGGTAAATCATACATTGACATGGATATACTTTAAGGAATAAATGATAGACAGGTAACTTGCGAACCATGTTAGCAGATTTCCAGTGACACCAACATGCTTCAGCTTCTGAAGTAGTAAGGAGTGATAAATACGATATAACTCTTTAGATATATCAAAGTAACATACATATACCGAACTGCCTTCGTCTAATGCCTGCGTCCAGTTGTTTAAAGTCGCGTTCAAGTTAGACAAGCATGAGTATATTTTATAAATCAGTGTTGTGCCCGAGAAATGATTTCATGTCTCGCAAAGCGCTTGATAAATCCTTTACACATTAACCCTTCCAGTACTTTAGAAACCGTTGAAAGGAACCTTAGGGCGGCAATTGAACAGATCCGAACGACTTCCACCTTCAGAGATTTTCAGAATAACTCCTGCTTTCCATACAGCTGGTACGATTCCCATACTTCAAATTAATTCAAATTAATTCAAAGATTTAATGGTCCAAAAAGCAAATCGTTTACAGTAAACATAGATTAAAATTATACGGAATGCACAAAAACCACACAAATGGTTTATGAAGATTGAAATTCTGATTCTGTATTCAGGTGCGACTTTGGATTTGATTAATATATACTTGTCAAGTTCAGCCTTGAATATGTTCAGGCTTGCTGCACAAATGATATGTGGGGACAGAGTGTGCGATAATTAACTGGCAGCCACGAGAAATGCTACCACGTGCTTCCATGTTCAATTGGGTGATCCACTATATGCAGAATGTTGAACAGCAGAATCAAATCACCCCTTACACGACGCCACGGAAAGTAAAACAGGTTCAGATGGCCTGTTGTTTAGTCCGGTCACCAGTTTTGTAGCGCGGTGTTTTACACATTGCACCAAGGTCATGTCCTTTTTTAACCATCTGGACCCCGCTTAAACAGCGTACTTCATTGTTGGCCTGATGAACCACACAACACTGCCGTGGTGACTTCAAGTTACTGCTAATCGTAGCACAAACGTTGGCGAATAATTATCTGGTAACTTCGAAACTAAATGCGTGGCATCACCGTAAATATTTTAACCATGAAGATTCATACAGAAACTCCAGATCTAGGAATCAATATTTTTCAATTTATAACCGATTTCTAACAACTTTCCAGAGGAGTACGCCACACATATTTCTATAGTGCGTTTCGTAAATTTCGGTATCAAGATCAACCCTAATTATTGCATTTTTGGTACAGTTTCTCTGGATGTTCTCCATAATTGCCTCACACAAACTGGTATTCCAAATTTTCCTGAAAAATTCCAGGCGATATCCGACTTTCCTATCCCAACATCGGTATCCTAGTTGCGCCGTTTTATCACTATGATCAATTTTTACTGCCGTTTCATCCAAATATCTCGAAATACTATCAAAATTTACATCCCTTTTAGGCATCCGAACAGTCAAGATACTCAGTGCATCTTGACCTCGTCGGGCCTATGCCATCATCAAACGGATATTCATTCGACCTAACGGCGATTAATCGCTTCACTCGTTGGTCGATTTCTGTTCTGATCAAAGACATGTTTGGCGACAGTAGCACGCGACTTAGTCGAACACTGGATCACCAATTTTGGCACGCAATCTGTCATCAAAACCTACCGTGGTGCTTACTTTCAATCGAAATTGTTCCGAGGTTTGCTCCGACTCCTTGGCTGTCAGCACCGCCTACCACCACAATGAATTGGCCGAACGCTTCCACGGGCAACACAAAGCCTCCTTAGCTTGTCAGCCCGATCATAATAGATGGGCTGAGAATTTACCACTTGTTCTTCTTGGAATTCGTGCTAATATCAATGAGGGCATGCAGTGCATAGCCGCAGAGTTAATTTTCGGAACTAACTTGTGTCTTCCCGGTGAACTCGTAGCACCTTGACAGTCATTACCTTCTATGTCGTATTACATTATCCGATTGCGACCGTTTATATCCAAATCGGATTTTACGCCTCCTGGTCAGCGCAATATCCATCAACAGAAATCACATCATCTCGATACGTATGATTTTGTTTTTGTGCGAAGTGACTGCTCGTAAACCACTTCAACCATCCTATCAAGACCAAACAGTGTTATTCAGCCTAAACTCAAGTACTTCGGTTTAGATATGAATGGTCGACGTGACACGGTTTCTATTGATCGTCTTAAACCAACTTTCGTTGAGTTTAAGCCGCCAACTCCATCAAGGGTCATTACTCCTCAATCACACCCACCGCGTAATACTCAAAATCACAAAATCACAATAGGCACTTACGATCAAGCCTAATTGAATCTTCATAGATGGTTCATTCACTGTCTATAACACTCAACTCACGAACTATTTGGTTCTCTTTGATCTCGTCAGGTAGAGACAGTACGATCAGGATTCCGGAAACTTGGACCGACCTATACAAACTAACATGAATCGTGAGCCATGCTTTTTATATACTCTACTCGTTATATAACACGATTTTCCACATTTTTTGTGAATATTCACGTTTCAATGAATACATGAATCTCTAAACTATTAAAATTTATTCTATGAATGCGATGACAAATTAGGAAAGGTATGTCTGGTTTTGGATTTGTCGATTATTAAAACACTTTTAATTTCGTCGATATAATCACGGATGAACATCACAAGCGCAAGGTGGTTTTATGCTCAAAGTGATTCAAAGTGATTCAAAGTTGTAATGGTCTAAAAAGCATTTAGCTTAACAATAACCATAGGATGGAGTTATGAGGTATATACAATAAAAAAGAAGAACAGGAAAACTCATGTAGTGTAAATCGTATCAAAGTTTGGGTTGTCTCTCAAGTGTTTGTCCAAATTAGCTTTAAAAATATCCAGGTTGGCTGAGTGTGTAACAGTGGAGGGGAGGGTGTTCCATGTGAAACTTACACGTACAGCATACGAATATCTTCGACAGTTCAGTCTTGAAGTGGGAATAAGCACTGAAAGTTCGTGTTTCCGACTGGCACGGGGTGGCGAGCGTGTGAAAAGTTTGGCCAAGGGATGGTTAGGGACGTGCATAATTTTGTACATCAGTATGAGGTCACCTCTTAGTCGAATGAAAAAACAGTCCGACTCGCGAGAGAACAATTTCTTTCGCAACGGCCGATAGGGACAAGCAGTATACGACTATCAATCTGAGTTGCACGCTGATGGCGTGATTTTTGATCAGTAGCCAAGAGGTTGGTATCTGCAATTCACAATGCAGGAGGACCGAATCGACTATACTTCATTCGCAAGTTTGCTTGCCTATAATAACACAACGTCTGATTTATCGCAACGGCTTGTGTTGTTACAGACTAGACGTTGCCGCAAACGGTGTGAATCATGAGTTACATCTTAAATATTTCGTTACGATTTGTTCCAGGAATGAAAATACGATCTCAAATAAACTGATTGGATAACATTGAATGCTTAATGCAAGGTACATTTGAATTTTGTGTACTCACATTTGAATGAATTAGAATGAATAACAACTGATCACTTTCAGATTCGTTAGTTGTTAAAACATGTTTTCGGACAGATTGCGTGCTCGTATTCATGAAAATAAAGTAGCTGGCTATCGTCTAGTGCGGTACGTAGAATCATCGGTTGGTTTGAATTCGATGTTAAAGTTTTGTGTAAACATTTTTTTCGAAAATTAGTCTTAACCATTTATAGATTATTAGTGCATTACTACAATTCCAAACTTTCGGCTTTACTGGCGCGCAGATAGACTGAAGCTATCATTATATTTATGGTTTCTATGAATTAATTGCATATGGTGAAATTTCAATGAAAATGATCTTATGATGAACGTGAAAAAAGTAAAATCTCTCTAAAAGTTCTTCTTTGATATCAACAAATTGGAAATTCTCAAGTGATTTTGATCACAATTTGTTGTTTATGTTCCAGAAATCTCATTTTCAACAAAGATTTTATCGCTTGACATTATCATATTCCTTTTAAACCCTTTTGCTCATTTAGACTTTAATATTCTGCGCATTAGTAATTTTATTTTGTTTTGACTGGTGTACAGATATTTGTTAGTGATATTTTGCAAAGTGATGACTAAATTTAACGTTCACAATACGATGTGCGTGCAGATAACTGAAGAATTTTGCCGAAATACAATTTCTGTTATTGTGTGAGGTTTTCAGGTCACATATTTCAAGCAAAACAACTGTGGTAATGCATCACATCATATTGATTTTGTGTTTCGCAGCAGTTAATTTCTGGTCAACACATTCCGGTTAAGTGAAATTGTTTTTCAAGGTTGCACATAGGCAAGAGCTGATCATTGTGATTATTTTTAAAAGCTTTTGAGTATTTTCTGTGAAATTATATCAACAAAATCTTTCAAGATACAGAGTTCTAGGGAGTTTAATATATGTACTATGTTGCTTACATTTCTACCTCCCATTTGGTGTGAAAAACGGTTAAACCTGATTATATGTTTAACAAATATCCTGTCGATGGTACAAGATGCAACGTCTAATAAACGTTTTGTCACAGCAGATGTGCTACTGCCTGTGTGAGATATGTTATGAAATCTGCTTTCACCATGTTGTGATCAATAGGTGTTTTAGTATTTTGAAAACAGGTTAGATTCACTATCGACATGCTAATGTTACGATGTACATCTTTCCTTAAAATCGCGGGTGTCGTACTGTAAGAAGTGGTGTAAGCCGAAAGTGTTTACCTCAGGTTATTTCAGGTCTCATTAAAACATTCAGGTCATCGGTCAAATGATAACCGCGTTACCACCCCATTGAATATTGAAATCCACATTCATCCCTGAGGTCAACCTTCCCGATGCTAATGTCTTTTGCACACGAAAGTAAGTGGATTCGATAACTCGCTTATTACGTACAAGACAAGGAACACAACACACACCTCGATCATATATAGGCGAATCAAGAAACCACAACAATTAATAGAAACATGTCTGCTCGTGTTGTTACTTCGATTTGATTTGTCAACTATCGACGGCTTTGTCTTTTGAACATTCTCATATTGGCTCACAGAAAATCGTTCGTATTTCGAGTCTTATCTTTTCTGTAGTGACGGTGTTGTGCAGTACAATCAAGTTTGAAGAAAAAAGGAGAAATATGAATGGAGAAAAGGGCACTACTGTTGTTTGCTGCCTGTTGATGTTATTGTCTCCGATATTCTGTTGTTAGTTGCATCGCAGCATTCGATTTTTTTGCAACTGGTAAATGTCACTGGCCGGGCGGCGAACATCGATTAATGTACTCTTGATGCTGATCGGCTTTTGAATCACATGTTAGCGAAAGATAGAGTGATGTACAAAAATATATATGTGTAGAGGAGCTGATCTGCTACAAGGTAACGTGATTTGCTTATATTACATAATTTTGTGATGTGTAGTATTTTTTATGTCTGTAATAGACACGCTTGGCAAATGGACTTCCTCTATTCTAGAGGCATTCTTCGGTAAACGCCGTCAACGTTGCAATGATGAACTTCAAGGACGAATCGGAAGAAAATCGAAAAGTGTTTGATAATCGCGGGATTGACGTTCTTAACGTTGGATCGAATGTCCTCGAAGCTTGTGTATAAAACGTATTAGACGTTACTACAGTGAATGAGATTTGACCAAAATTGACTCCGATGTGATACTCCCGATTACAATAATTTCTGGAGATAAATCTTCTTTAGAACTTGAAACAAGTGGACAAAATCAGCAGCTATTGAACGATATGCAATTTCGTCAAGGTTGATCAAACAATTTGTCAATAAGAATTTGGAGTTTCTTTGTCATTTACGTAAGAAATCGCTCTTGCGAATTAGCGTTCCCTGTTTTTTGATTCGTGAGTGAACGTGTTTTATATTGGAAAAGTTTATTTAATGAATGTACTGCGGCGCATTTGGAAAATTGACAGGATATCCTGAGGTTACGTGAACAACGATGCATCGTGTGCTTCGATGTATGTGTCAACAAATAGTCCTGGTTAAAAGAGAAAGCGCACCTTTATAGAATCGATTACCCAATGTAATTATGATCCCCACACCACCACAATTGTATTTCGTCTCGTGAATATATTTGAGCATTTAGGGCGAAAAGAAGAACTATGGCTGGATTGATATATTTTCCATTATCGAAATCTTGTAAATGAACGCGTTATTTTCGGTGTATAAGGTTGAGCGAATTTTTGTTGTTCCGAAGATTGATTTTTTGGTACAAATGTTACCGTTCGACAAATTCTCTAACCTGTGTTTGGTTTGACTTCATTAAAATGCTCAAAATAACTGTTATATCACTAAGCCTGAAACATCACAGAAATATATTCTCCAACTGATTTTATTTGAGTTGAACTTTCACAAAAAAATACTGCCGCATTGTTAACTGAATGGTTTTCTCCAATCAGGAGGTAATGTATAATCTTGAACAATAATAATCGCTTGTGTATTATTTGGTGGCATGCAGTCAGAGTATATTGCATCGGAAGCTTGGAATAACATACCAAATTTACAAGTGATTTATCAAAGAACTCTCCGGGCGATATTATTGAATTTTTGGTCTGATTTACCGAACGGCGTGTATGCAATTGATTTGGGCCATATTAAATCATGTGTTCAGCACCTTCTGCTGTTCGATGCAGCATTTGGTTTTGGCACCCAGTCATGGACCGTTCTTGGGCAAGTTCATCCCAACTAGTATGGCCAACATCGAGAGCTTTCATATATCTTTGCTTCGCACGAGCAAATTCTTCCAATTATACACCAAAACAGTGCAACAGAATAGCCGGTGGGGGAGATGTTAGAGTTGATGGCGTCAAATCATTCAATGTCATCAAAAATTAAGCCTAGGATCTCAGCACTACACAAACCTCATGGTCTAACTACGACTGCGTTCGAGGCTGCCGAAGATCTTGGAGGATACTACTGCAAAGTGTTTAATCCCAAGGAATAAGTGCATCTTATGCCGCATTCTATCGGCTTTTCCGATGAAATACTAAACGAAATTTCAATAATCAATGACTGTGTCCTGCTCAGACTTATTCGAATGAATACCACAAAGTCACAAGGAGCAAATGTAATCACTCCTTGTATACTCAAACAATGTGGATTCTCATTGGGTGGTGCACTCAGCACTCGCGTCTATCTAATCTCTTGCTCACCTTAAACGACTGGACTGAAGGTGTGGACAATGGTTACTTCATCTAGGCATGCTTATTAGACATGCCAAAGGCTTTTGTCCGCGTCAATCATAGTATTTTATTCCAGAATCTTGAATTGCACGCGATAACAGGAAACCTTCTTGCATGGCTAGAAAACTATTTACGCCACAGGAGTAACCAAGTCAGAGTTGACGTCGGCTTTTGGGAACCATTTAAAATTACCAGCGAAGTGCCCCAGAGTACGGTCCACGGACCGATTTTGTTTTTGATCTACGCAAACGACATTACCGAGCGTGTTAAATGTATGGTTATGCTATTTACATACGAAATCATGCTTTGGATAAGCATACGTACAAATGATGAATGTGAAATTTTGCAGAAGGATCTAAACACATTACACGCTTGGTCTCTGAGGAACAATCTACCCTTAAACTCCTAAACGTGCAAGGTGTTAAACATTAGGAAAACCGTGAATTACAACTACACACTTGGCTCCCACCAACTCGTCTGGACAACATAAGAGAAGGATTTGGGTGTCTGGACCAGTTCAAGTTTGAAGACCTCACTGCAGTGCAAAGTGGTATTCAAAAAGGCGTCACAAGTCTTGGCGTTATTAAAACGATTTTTCGGCAGATTCAAGAATCAGTCGGTGCTTCGTATCATGATCACCTATCTGAGACCAGCGATGTAGTACGCTGTTCAGGCTTTGTCACCCTTAATTCAGAAAGACATCAACCACCGAACCACAAATCTTGTATCCGGACTAACTGCTAAACCATAGGAAGAGCGTCTGAGGAGTCTCAATCTTTTCGAATTTTGCTGTGGTCGACCAAGATGTGCCACTTATACTGATGTAAACATTATGCACGTCCCTAAGCATCCCTTGCCCAAACCTCTCACACGCTGGCCATCCCGTGCCAGTCGAAAACATGAACAAACATTGCTTATTCCTATTTGAAGACTGAACTGTCGAAGATATTCTTATGCTGTACGTGGAAGTTTCACATGGAGCACCCTCCCCTCCACTGTTACACACTCTGCTAGCCAAGATACTTTTAAAGCTAATTTGGACAAATGCTTGAGAGAAAATCAAAATTTTGATATGATTTACAGACATGAGTTTCCATGTTCTTCTGTTATATTTTATATACCCCATAACTCCATTCTATGTTTATTGTTAAGCTAAATGCTATTTAGACCTTTACAACTTTGAATCAGTTTGAATCACATTGAAAGATTCAACATTGGCAGGGCTTTCCTAGTATAGTAATCTTGACCTGTATATTTTGTAAGCATTGCAGTATATTTTAGGGTGAATGTCTTGCTAGCGATTAGTGAGATTTATTCAACACAGAAGCTGTATCAGAGTGAGAACTTCTTTGTTAAAAATGTAACAGAGATTAAAATTTCTTGCCGTGCCGATTAGCAAAATGTAATTTTCAATGAGAAGGGAATAACTGAATTGGTTAACATAAAAGCTCATTTGTGCGCACACAAGCGCAACTTGTTTACCATTATTCTACTGTTTTAAGCGCATGCGGGTCATGATCCTAATGCCCCTACCTGACGAGAACAAACAGCACGAAACCGGTCGTGGGGTGTGTGTTACGGAAATGTATGCAAATGAGCTTTTTTGTTCATGGTTATAGGTTCAAATGAGTTTGGGCTCATGTGGTTGAACGGGTTGCTCGTATCAAACTTTCCCAACAATGGCACACAAGGGCAACTTGAAAGGGTTAACCTTTTCATACACTAATGTTTGTCTACGCTCAAAAATGAGCGATTTTAGTGGATTAAGGGGATGATGATATGAGAATCGAAATATAATTGTCGTTTATAAATGCCGTGAGTGATTCACATGGAATCACTTTGTGATTTTGTATTCAAACATTGTAGTTCGTTTTAAGAAAACTATTTAACAGCGGCGTACAAGTATACTTATTGGATACCGCTATAACACTGTTTTAAAGATCATTTAACCTGATCTTACTGTCGCCACCTGATGACGGCATACAGCTAGAAACCGGAAGTGATGTGTGAGGGATGAGAATGTGAGCATCAAAATGAATTGGCAGATTGATTTATTTTTAATATTCAGTTTAAATGGTCAATAATTTGAAGAAAAACAGTAGCTGCAACGCAATAACGCATTTTGTTTTTGTTGTTCAAGTGAAGCCCGTTTCAACACACAGCTTTCCATTTACGTTAGATGATTCTTTGTCAAGGTCACACGAAACAACTGCTCCATGTGACAAAGATAGAAATCGTCGAAGTATTTGTGTGTGTGCGTAATTACACCGTCGTAACTTGCAAATGAACTGATTTCTCATGAGAATAACATCACTGCGATGTTGCAAAGTTGTGTTTGCATTTAGCGTTAATAACGGTTTAAGTATAAAGAGCCGTACTCAGAACTCAGTACTCAGAAAATTGTATGGTAGAAAAAGCATTAAGCTTAACAATAACCATAGGATGACAAGGTATATGGAACATATATAAATATATAAAAAATATAAAATATCTCAAAAATCAATAGGGACATTCGCATACCGCATGGTTCGTCATAAACTCATCGAGTTTGGAAGCGAAAACCTCAACAGATTCTGATCGTGTGATTTCTTCAGGCAAATAGTTCCAAGTGAAACAAATTCTTACGGAGAAAAAATTACGACGTATATCCAATCGAGAATGCGGAATGCTTAAAGCCTTTGAATGTGTTCGTGTTCTAGTAAGGTCATTGGGCTTTAGCAAGTGTTTAAGGGGATGGTTTACAGAATGCAGGATTTTGAAGGTCAACATAAGGTCACTACGTATCCGCCGTTGGGTAAAATCTTGTAGGTTCAGCTCTGTGAAAGGCAAATTTCTGTACCGGGAGACCAACTTTGTAGCACGATGATAAATCCTTCGAGTAGTTCGATATCCTTCCTCAGCCATGGTGCCCAGGCTTGGATGGAATATTCCATAACAGGACGTATATACGTGTTAATTACCCGGGGTAGGGTTTCGGGCATAAAAATCCGGAATATTCTTTTGAGAAGACTCGAGATACGGCAAGTTTTATTGTACACCATCCGGCAATGCTGTCCAGGCTTCAGGTTAAACGAAACCCAGATACCCAGATCTTTTTCTGCTGTTGTCCAGACGATATCTTGCGTGCCAAGCTGATACGTGTGGTGCAGAGATTTCCCAAGCTGCAGCATTTTACATTTCGCAGGGTTAAATTGTAACTCATTTAACTGGGACCAACGAAATAAGATGCTTAGATCCCGTTGTAATGCCATACAGTCATTAGCAGACCTGACACGTTTCCAAATTTTAATATCATCGGCAAATAGTATCATGTTGCATCCAATATCCTCTACTATAACGTTCATATACACCAAGAATAGAAGAGGTCCAAGCACCGATCCTTGCGGAACTCCACTCGTGACGTCTATTTTTCTCGATGAGGTGCTGCCAACGCGAACTTGGACGTGTCTATCAGTAAGATAGTCCATTATCCAATTCAGCAATATTCCCGTTATTCCATAGGATTCTAGCTTTTTAATTAAGATGTCATGGTTGACTCTGTCGAAAGCTTTGGAAATATCGATGTAGCAAGCATGTACAACCTCATCTTCGTCCAGTGCCTTGGTCCAATCCTCGAACGTGGTAAGAAGGTTAGATAAACAGCAACGACCTCTTCGAAAACCGTGTTGTGCTGCAGTCAAAATATTTTGGTTTTCAAAATGTTCTCTCATGCGCGCAGTCACAATGCGTTCCATTAATTTGGAGATCACAGGAAGTAACGTTACCGGTCTATAGTTTGCTGTGTCTGAACGGCTACCGCCTTTATAAATAGGAGTTATCATCCCTGCTTTCCATTGCGGTGGTATTTTTCCTTCATTTAAGCTGAGATTGAATATGCGAGTGAGAGGAGCAGTCAAAGCAACGCGAATTCTGCGAAGTACAGCGGGGGTAATTTTGTCTGCGCCAGGGGACTTCTTTTCGCTTAGTCGACAAAGTTCCCGCCCAACCATGTATTCGTTGATAGTCATTTCACTTAATAATTCGAAATGTGGTGAACTTGATGAAAGTTGATATGGTATACAACGCGTGGGATTGAAGACAAATGAGTAAAACGTTGCTAAAGCGTCGGCGGTATCTTGGGCAGTGTGGGTCAATCCATGAGGTGTTAGTACAGAGAATACACCTGGTTTGATCTTTGATCGTTCATTTACTATCTTGTAGAGAAGCTTAGGGTGCTTTTCCATTCTCTTAAGCAAGTTCCATTGGAATTGCATGCGATCTTCTCTTACAAGAGTAGTGACTTGATTACGTATCTTACAGAATCGTTTCCAAGTTTCTTCCGTACCAAACTTCTTATGAGTTAACCAAGACTCTCGCTTAACAGCTAACCATTTCTTCGTTCTACTCCGAATAACAAACTGGTTGTTGTAGCTGCATTTGTGTGGTACAAAAATCGAGTTTTCGTAAATCTTCGAATTGAGATAATTTAGAAACGAATTGTAATATGAGCTAGGATCCATTGAATCAAACCCATGAGTGTATGCATCCCGGAGACTGATATTTAAGGATTCAAATTGTATTTTCCTTATGACTTTCGTCTGTTCACACATTCGTTCCGCACTACATACATAATCAAACAAAAGCACAACATGATCACTCTTCCCCAGTGGTGCCAGGTATTGCATACCCTCTACTGCGGTTGCCTCAGGCGTTAAGACAAGGTCAAGAGTTGAAGGTTGGTCGAGACCCCGCCAGAGAGTTGGCTGGTTAACGTGATTGTGTAGTGAAGCAAATTCTATAAACTCCTTGAATTTATGTTCAAAAAAATGCAGGGAGTGCTCACCTCTCGAAAACAGATGCGGGAGATTAAAATCGCCAATGATTAGCAATTGCATAGTCTGGCATCTTGTGATGTGTTGCAATGATTCGATGAGCTTATCATTGTATGAAATTTCGGATGATGGCGAGCGGTAAATGATGCCGATCGTACATTCATCTCCATTGACTAGCTTTACTGAACACCACATCGTATCAGGAAGGCTGAGGTCAGGATGATCGATGACGTTACACTGCGCTAAACGTTCGTGATAGTAGACTGCAACTCCACCACCGGATCTTCGATCACGATCTCGACGAAGTAGTGACATTTTCGGAATCAAAAGCTCAGCATCAGTCATGCAGGGCTGGAACCAAGTCTCTGTAACTGCAACCAAATCGGGTGAAAGTCTATCACAAAGCTCACATAGTTCAGCTAATTTGTTAGTTAAACACTGAGCATTTGTATATATGCACCTGATCGTATTTGTCTTACACAATGTCGAATCGTGTACTGTAGCTATTGGTCCGACTCGCGATGAGCCGGACCCTTTTCGTTTTTTGGGGTAACATTTGAACTGTCAATAACAAGATTGCAATCAGGCTGTGGTTGCGATGGTTCTCTGGGTTTCAGTGAGGGAACACGCTTGGGCACACTTAGTCTCACGTCTGGTGGAAGTTTTGAGCGGTTAGATTTCCAGTCGGTGTTCATAGCGATAGCCATTTCAGTCGTTAGAAAAGTGATTTTCAGAGGACTGGGCCCATTGCCTTTGTAGTTGGAGGATCTGGGTATTCTAAAAGTATCTACGACAATGGAATCACGAGATCCAATAGCATCGGCAATGTATAACCATTGCTTCAAATCATGTTGTTTTGATTCCGATGCTGATACTACATCAACATTTTCGGGGACACCGAGGAATATTAAACTACGTGAAGTGGAGTGGTCTCGACGAGTGGATTGACCTTTCCTTTCCCACCAAGGTATGTCGGCTTGTACTCGGCAGGTCAAACCGGGAAAAGCAACGAGTAGATACGCATTGAGGATCACTTCTTCCATTTCAGATTTATTTCGCAATGTCACCCTTAATAGGCGCGGCCGGTCTACGTGAGGGGAGTCTTTATGTCGGGTTAAGCGCGTCATTGATGTAGGTACCAAAGCTTTCAAGCACATGTGTGTACAGAGCTTAGTCCATTCATTGAGCTCATGTGCTTTTCTTGCTGAGAAAAGTGAATCTGTCGATTCCGGGATATTTGTGCAGATTACACTGAGAGCGATATCTGTCTTAGTAGAATGAGCGGTAACATTGCTTTTTTGGGAGGCTCGGATCTAGCAACTAGACGACGAGGAGTCCTGGACAAAGTGTTCACAATTTTACCAGATGAGGACCTAGGTAAAGAGGGTTCAGTAGGTCCATCTTTATTACTTTCGGATGAGCTATCAACACATTCAGTTAAGGGAACAGTTATTCGTGTAATTTCCTTTTCCTTTTTGTCTTGAGCAACATTTATTTCGGTCGAATTGCGTTGGCAAGTGTATCTACCAAAAGCGGCTTAAATGTTTCCTCAAGTTTTCGATAGCAATTTTCCAAAATCTCTATTCTAGATTCCAGCTTTGCCTCGTGGGGAGGATTTGTAGTCGTATCGGTAGGCTGTTTACTTCGACATGCACAGCATACGTAGCAAACACCGGGTAAATCAACGTTGTTAATAAAACATATCACTTCTTTCGTTAGGGATTTTATCACATTTAGTATGTATTTTACTCAAACAGCCAAAACATTTAACAACGTTGGATTTGGCGCTTACCCCTTTGTTACAAATTTGACACACATCACGTGCTGCCTTCTTTATCGGGGTTATCGAGGTCATCCTTCGCGTCATTGTTACAATCCATCGCGTGATGAGTCAGTGCACTTAGCGGTGCAGTTGTTTATCGATCGGTAGGTACTGGTGGAGTGAATGCGTTGGATCGGAGTTATGCGATCCAAGCGGTAAAATACGAACGAGTTGGATAAAAGTGGTGCGGTTGAACAAGTTTCGATCTGATAGTATTGAAACAACTATCAGTCAATTCGAAATGATGTGATCCTCTCAATAGTATTCGAACAGGAACAATATTCTGAATCGCCAAGGATATTGCACGCGTCGGTAATTATATGGCAAGTTTGAAAGTATGTTTCTGCATTGTTGATACAGTACTCTATTCCACATTTTGTAATATAAATAAGATCAAATGCATATATACAAACGCTCAGTGTTTAACTAACAAATTAGCTGAACTATGTGAGCTTCGTGATAGATTTCACTAGATTTCGTTGCAGTTACAGGGACTTGGTTCCAGCCCTGTATGACTGATGCAAAGATTTTGATTGTGAACATATCACTACTCCGTCGCGATCGTGACTGCAGCACAACACGGTTTTTGAAGATATCGTTGCTGTTTATCTAAGCTTCTTACAATGTTCGAGGATTGGACCAAGACACTAGACGAAGGTGAGGCTGTACATGCTTGGTACATTGATATTTCCAAAGCTTTCGGTAGAGTCAACCATGACATCTTAATCTAAAATCTCGAAGCTTATGGAATAACGGCAATGTTGCTGAATTGGATGAGGGATTATCTCACTGATAGACACGTACACATTTGCGTCGGCAAGGCACCGTGCTCAAACCTTTTCTAGTCTTGGTATATATTGACGATATAGTAGAGGATATTGGATGCAACTTGATTCTATTAAAATATGGAAACGTGTCCGGTCTCTTAATGATTCTATGGAATTACAACTGGATCTGTGGATATTATTTCATGGGTCTCACTTAAATGAGTTACCATTTAACCCTGCGAACTGTAAAATTTTGCGGATTGGAAAACAACTGCACCACACGTATCAGCTTGGCCCGAACGATCTTCTCAGGACCACAGCAGAAAAAGATCTCGGTATCTGGGTGTCGTTTAACCTTAAGCCGGTACATCATTGCCGGAGTGTGTACAATAAATCTTGCCGTATCTTGAGTTTCATAACAAGAATATTCAGAATTTTTACGCCGAAACACTACCCGGGTTTTTAATAATTATATACGTCCTGTTATGGAATATAACATTTAAGCCTGGGCACAATGGCTAAGGAAGGATATCGGAATACTCGACAGGATTTATCATTGTGCTACATAGATGGTGGTTCCAAGGTTGTCAAAGCCGGGGCGGTTTTGGGGATAAGCTCCCAATTCTAAAAATGCTCCAATGGCACGCGTCTCATATAGCCTCTGGCAACCAAGTCCAGCGCCTGGCCTGCACGCGTGGTCCTGTGCGACCCGGCGGAACTGCTTCTACTGACAGGAGAAAGGGCGAAGGCGGCTGACTGGCGCCTCAAAACCAGCATGCTTCGGGCAGGTGGAGCTCGGAAGTCCATGAAGGCGGTCCACCTGGGGGAAGGAAAACCCTTATCTCAAACCTCCACTGCCTTGTGGCTACATCCAATCATGGAAAAGGCTTCAGGAGTCAACCTCGAGGAGAAAATCCGGAGCCGGAGTCCCGTTAGGCAGTCCGAAGTTTTTTACAACTTCGCCCTGCCAACTTCTGCGACGGCATCGTTGTCCAAACGTATCAGCCTAGCTGTTCCTTTGGTTCCGATGGTGCAGTGGAGAGGGAGCACTTGCTGCATGGGCAACAGCTAGTTCTCCACTTTGAACTGCCCTGGCGTACATCACAACGCACCAATGGAGAGGACACTCCATTCCGCTTCTGCGGATAATAACACGGGAAGCAGCAGATACCGGTTAAAAGCTATGGCTCGATTGGCGTAGAGCTCATCGCCTGGGGCTGCTTTCGACGGTGGGAGAGACTTTCAGGTCTCATTGGACGGCTACCGCCCGCCTCAAGCTGGGCAGCCCCCAGCCAATATGGTGCCGTCTCGCCACGGTCTGCTATCCTCATTGGGTGCATGGGGATTAGGAATCAACCGACAAGCAAACTGTTATTTCCGCACCAGCGAAACCAACTACGAAAAAACAAATGTCATTTCTGAAACTGGGAACCTGGAACGTCCGGTCCATGCTTCCTGGATTTCACGACGACGTCTCGAATATCAGAGGCGTAAGAAAATCTGCTGTTATTAACAACGATTTAAAGAGACTAAAGGTCGACGTGGCAGCCCTACAAGAGACGCGATTACCAGACACTGGTAAGCTGACAGAAAGAGATTACACGTTTTTTTGGAAAGGAAGGGGGTCTGATGAGCCTCGACTGCATGGAGTTGGGTTTGCCGTTCGAAACGACCTTCTAAAAGCAACAGAACCATGCAGCAGCGGGAGCGAACGGATTTGGACTCTAAATCTGAGGTGCATTACTGGTACCATTACGTTGGTAAACGTTTATGCGCCGACGCTCTCTGCGACGACTACTGAAAAAGACGCTTTTATTACAACCTCGCAACAGTCCTGAAAAACGTGCCACAAAGAAACTGTGTAGTGGTATTGGGTGATTTCAATGCTAGAGTTGGTGCGGATTACGAATCTTGGCAAAACTGTCTCGGGAAATTCGATGTAGGTAAAACTAATGAAAATGGACTACGCCTTTTAGAATTATGCACACAGTTCAGTCTCTGTGTTAGTAACACTTTCTTTCAAACAAAACCACAGCATAAGGTCTCTTGGAAACATCCTCGCTCTAAGCACGGGCACCAGCTTGATCTTATCCTTGTTAGGCGCACTAATATAGGAAGCGTACTTCTCACCAGATCATATCAAAGCGCAGACTGTGACACTGATCATTCACTGGTTTGTGCAAAACTGAAGCTTTCCGACACGAGATTTCATCGCACCAAATTGTCTGGTAAGCCTAGGATTGACGTCACCCGCATGTGCGAACCTAATCTAGCTGCGCGATTTGCAAAAGCCTTCACAGCCGAGTTCAGCAAGACAACCCCACTTGAATCGGCTTCAGAAAACTGGAAATCGATTAAAAACAGCATATGCCGAGTCGCACTTTCCACTTTCGGTCCGAAGAAAGCTCGAACGAGCGACTGGTTCGAAGCAAAAGCTTCTGAGATGACTGCTGTGTTGGATGAGAAACGGTCAGCATTCGTGAGGTTCAAAGGTATGCCAACAGATGAAAACTTACGACTTTTAAGAGCAGCCAGAAATAAGGTCCAACAGACTGCAAGGCGATGTGCAAATGACTACTGGACAGAAATTAGCCTTAGTATCCAAAAAGCTGCGGATACTGGAAATGTTCACGGCATGTATGATGGGATCAAGAGAGCCATTGGTCCAAACAAACATAAAATGGCTCCCATTAAGTCTGTATCTGGTGACCCGATTGTTGACAAAACTCAGCAGATGGAAAGATGGGTAGAGCACTTCTCCTCCCTCTACTCTAGGGACAGTACGGTTTTACCACATGTATTTGAAAATTTCGAGCGGTTGCCGACTATTGAATATCTAGATACTCCTCCTACTCTTGATGAGCTCAATAGAGCAATCGACCGCTTAGCGAATGGGAAGGCCCCTGGTGACGATGGAATTCCTCCTGAGCTCATCAAATGCGGTAAAGCAGCATTATTACAACCGCTTCACCATTTGCTCCTTCAGTGCTGGCAGGA
>JACCGJ010023561.1:0-44505 GCA_013407085.1 Atriophallophorus winterbourni
TATTAGTATTATTATTATCATTATTATTATTATTATTATTATTATTATTATTATTATTATTATTATTATTATTATTAATATTATATAGCAAACGCTGTCCGGAATCTCAAGTTTTCGATTCTAAATAACACTCAAATTGCCGAATAAATTTCCAGTTATCCACCGAATTGCCATCAATTGTAGATAACTCTACCCTATGCAATGAAGCAACATCGTTGACGACCTTTTTTGACATATTCACCGCTTCCGACTCAATATGTCGATTAACCGGAACTTCAGCAACATAGTTGTCGTTGACACTGCATCCGCTCAAACGAGCTATCTTCTCCTTAGCAATCACTAAATCTTTCTCCAATTCGAGCTCACGCACAGACGGCCCATGTTTAGAGTCGAAATTAGGACTACCTCGAGATGATATACAAGAGCTACGCGAGGTGGAACCAACAGTGTCAATATCACCATTACAGGCAAGATTATCAGTAGTGTTCGTTTCGATTTAAGTGGCATTATCAAAAATGGCGAAACAAAAAATAAAAAAGGCAAGAACGTCACCAATGTTTGAACAGAAATGAGTAGATGTACGAGGGTCCAAGTTGATCCTCGTTCCGCTGTATTGGCGATCTAATTGACCGTATCCAATTAGGCAATTCGATTTGAGTGCTTCCCGTCAAGTTCGGGAAGAAAACGAATACTTCTCGTCCAGTTGGAGAAGAATCAAAATCCAGTTCCAAATTGAGTACTGTATCGACCAATGTCGTTAGTTAACGCGTAGATCCCCCGTCCCTAGTTCGACAAATTCAGAACCACGATTTGGGTTTACTACGGTACTGTAATTAATGACAGTTACAATAATAATGGTATACAAACCTCAATTATATCGGAACGCACCGGTACAATGGAGTCAAAACTCCAGCAATAATAGATTCAATGAAAATGACGACCTGACGCATAAAAACTAGAAATAGTTAATTTACCAATGTTGTCGTCCAAATTTCTGTATCAAACAACAAATGACACACAAATTGGTGTCCAGATTGAAACAATAAAATGAGCCCAAATACCACGTGCAAAAATATGTGGAATTTAATGGCAGCCAAGCAAAATCAATTAGTTCAACAAAACAAAAAATGTGTACAAGTGGATCGAACAGTATCAAAAATGTATACACAAATAGGTAAAACCGTGAAGAATTAACAAAAAATCAATTTGTTTAAATAGAAAAATAAGAAGGAATTTTACACAATTTTTTTGTCATTTACACCGGGTGTATATATGTATTCATCATGAGAGGAAAACACCCCGGGGAAAAAGGTCCAAATATTCGCCGTAGCATGCCGAGCAGCCTAGACGCGCTTTTGTAAACGATTTCGCATTGTAGACCATTTTTCAAACTGCCACAAATCCAGACACAGAGGTCCTTTTCTTTTTCGGTGTACTCCAGGTTAATGTCGCCGTGCTTGTATGGATAGGAAAAGCCAAGGTCACGACCAATCTGAATCATCTTGGACTTTTGCATATTCAATGACAGTTTATTTTCAGATGACCAGTTGAAGGAAGCAATTAAATCGTTTTGCAGCAACATGCAATCGTCAGCATTTCTGATTTGCTTCCATACTTTTATATCGTCAGCAAACAAAACCATCTTACTGTCATTTGGTAGTGGTATATCGTTCATATAGACTAGAAACAGTATTCGTCCAAGCACTGAGCCTTGTGGAACTCCGCTAGTGACATCGATGTTCTTCGATAATAGGCCGTCCACACGAACTCGGATGTGTCTGTTGCTGAGGTAATCTCTTAGCAATTCGAATAGTCTTCCAACCACACCGTGTTTCTTTAGCTTGTTCAATAGTAAATTGTGATCAACTCTGTCGAGCGCTTTAGAAATGTCCAGGTAGCGCGCATGAATACAGCCCCCCCGCTTCTACAATCCTCGTCCAATCGTCTAAGCTTGTCAGCAAATTTGTTAGACAAGAGCGATTTCTGCGAAATCCATGTTGGGCAACTGCCAAAAGTTGATTTGTTTCCAGATGTCGCACGATTTCTGCGGTTATTATTCGCTCGAAAACTTTTAATAACGAAGACAGCAAGGTCACCGGCCTGTAATTTTTAACATCAGAACTGCAACCACCTTTGTAAATGGGTATTATTTGTCCCAGTTTCCAGTCTTGTGGCACTACGCCAGCTTGGAGCAAATTATTAAACATGCAAGATAGAGGTTCAGATAGCTGCGCATGGCAGGTTTTGAGCAGCTTTGGAGTTATCTCGTCTGGTTCTGGAGAGTTCTTTACGTTTAATTTTCGTAAGTACTGCGCTACCACCATCGGAGCAATCAATACTTCACTCAAGGTCGGTCGGTCAAGTAGAACGATTGGTTCCTGATCAGGCTCCATGGATTTCGGCGCAAAAACTCCGGCATAAATGTCTGCTAACAGGTCAGCGGTCTGATTTATGGATTCTGTGAAGCCGGACGAAGTTTCCAGGGCAAAGACTCCTGGTTTAATATTTGTTCTATCGTTTACAAGTCTATACAAGAGCTTCGGATTCTGGTGCATCTGTGTAATCAATTGCGATTGGAACGCTTGTTTATCATCTCGAATTAAGCTGATAACTTTGTTTCTCAGTCGTGTAAATTGTGCCCAAGAATCAGCTGTGTTGGTAGCCTTGTGAAACTCCCACGCTACTGCCCTTTGCTTCATCCACTTTTCAGTCCTTCTTCGTAGTAAAAATTTATTTCGTTGAGACGTTTTCTTTAAAGCAAACATTGAATGTTCCTTCAATATAGATTTGAGGTGCTGTAAGAGAGATCGCCAATGACTATCCGGATCGGAGTAATCCAGTTGTGCGAAACTAGTGCTTTGTAACTCGACACACAGAGCACGGTAGTTCACCATTCTGACGCATTTTGTCCCGTCATTATTGCGTCTAGCGCTACAAACGTACTCGAATTCTAGGACAACGTGATCGCTTCGTCCGATCGGCGGTTTATAAACGATATTTTTAACAGCTGTGGGATCTGATGTAAGTATAAGGTCCAAGGTAGACGGCTGGTCTGATCCTATCATACGAGTAAATCTAAAAACGTGGTTATAAAGGGGTACGTAATCCAAAACGGCTCGAAGTTCATTTTCAAGTGCCTCTGATGGATGAACATTCCGGCTATAGAGCTAGGGAAAGTTGAAATCCCCCATTATTAATATTTGAGTATTGTATCGCGTTGTTACATAGCGCAAAGCATTAATCAGTTTATTGTTTAGATCGAGAGTTGCTGTTGGAGAACGATAGATCACTCCAATAATGCATTGGTCTCCTGAAGTAAGAGTCAGAGAACACCAAAGTGTGTCAGTGATATCAAGGATCACGTCGTTCATAGCTCTACAGATAAACGATTGCTTGAAGTAGAGTGCTGCTCCTCCGCCATCGCCTAAACGGTCACGCCGGAATAGAGTCATGTTGGGCAAAGAGAGTTCATTATCAGACAATGAGGCATGGAACCACGTTTCTGTTACTGCAACTATGTCTGGCGCCGTTTCATTACAAACCTCGGACAATTCGACTAATTTGTTGAAAAGGCTGTTCGCGTTCGTATAGATGCACTTAATCGTATTTTTCGTGAGTAATGACGGGGTGTAAACCGAAGTTATTGGTCCGGTTTCTTTGGATGGTAAAAAATGTGTGCGTCTTATTGGTCGCTGACGGCTTGAATCGACAATTAGTTTTCGGTGTGAATTGCTCAGTCCGACTCGATTTGAGCCGGACCTACGACGTTTTTTGATGCATTGATTTCCTCCATTTGGATGGAAACGCTGCTATCCGCTATCTCCAAACGGGAGAGTGTTTGACTTGGTTTGAGTGGGCTAAGTCTAACATCCTTGGGTAATGTTCGTTTCCCTTTTGTCCATTCCAACCTTACTATTTCAGCCATAGCGCTGGTCAAGAACGTAATCTTCAGAGGTTTCGGTCCACCCCCCTTATATTTTGTCGAAAAAGGAACTCGAAAAGTGTCAACAACAACGGCGTTAGAAATATCGAGAGAACACGCAATGTAGCGCAATTGTTTGACGTCGTGCTCTACCGTTTCCCGATTCGATGTTCTAGAAGTATTTTCTGGTATACCAAGTAGAAGTATACTTCGCGATACCGTTTGTTCCCTGGCTTTTAAGCTGCCCTTCCTTTCCCACCATGGTACATCGGGATATATGCGGCAGTTTGAGTCGGAATCTGACTTGAGTAGGTATGCATTCAGCAATACGTTCTCGATATCAGCCTCGCATTTTAGTGTTATCTTGAGCAAGCGAGGTTGACCAATATGAGGTGAAGTTAAATGGCGGGTTAGACGAGTCACTTTTTCTGCGTTTACGTGTTCAATTTTCATTAGGTGACAAAGTTCAGACCATTTCTCAACATCGTGTTTCTGTTAGCTATCAAACAGGCTTTCTTGTGAGTCGCTGACATTCGTACATATCACGTTCAGCGTGTAAGGGGTGTTCATTTTGCGTATCGGAAAGTCAGGCGTTTTAGTATTAAAAACATTCGTGGCTTGACTTTGTGAGTCGGGTACAACAGTTTTGGAGTGTACAGCTGAGGTCGACCGTAACAGCATATCTCTGTAAGAATTTCCTACTCCTGTGGTCGTTTTAGCTGATTCCAAAACGGGAATAACCCTGCTTTTTGGCTTTTATGGCACCCGAATAGCCTTAGTCTTAGATTCCTTCAATGGTGGTTCCGAAATCGATGTATTGATATGATGGTTTACATCAAGATTCAAGATTCAAGATTCAAGAATTTATGGTTACAAAAAGCACATAGCTTCACAATTACCATATCACTTGCGTACTCACATGATTTACCAACATTTCATCCACACGTCGAAGGCTCAACTCCAAACCGGTCATTCTATTTTCTAATTTTGTTTCAAAAATATCGGCTTTGTGCAAAGATGTAGCTCTGCAACGAACACAGACACAGCATGCACCTGGAACCATTTCATTATTTAATAATGCCATCGAGTCAGGGGCTAAAGTACGGTCACATTTACCATGGATTTTACCCATACACAGAAAACACGTTATTATTTTACGCGCCATGGGACTCACCGGTTGTTCGCATGCTTTGCACGTGACTTCGGGACAATTCTGCGTGTCGAGATTCGTCCTATCAGCTGGGCCGGCCGTGACCATTGTTGCGTTCGCCGGATCCAGGCACTTGGCAATGAGGTCAAGTTGGTTCGATGTCGCTGCCACAGTTTGATCGATCGATTTTTTAGTCCGTATGTTGGTTCTCGTGATGCGGTCAAACATGTTAGTAGCCTGAATTGGGTTGTTCGGCTGTGTGACGGGTTTTTGTTCGACGGGTCGAGGTGGCTGTTTTGGAACACGTGATTTCGTCATGTATCAAATAATCCAATATAACTCGTTAACTACACAAGCTAGAACACAGAAACAAGTATCAAATTGCGTGGCTTGACGCAATCTTCGCAATGATAGCAAAAGCCGTAGAATAGTTAGCGATTGAAAAAAGTTTGCGCGCGTGAGCAAACTGTGAAATTTACGCCGATATGATAACTTTGCTGCTAATCCGTTGACAAGAGCAGAACAAATCAATTCCGATAGATATGATCGAAAGTAGCACAGAAATTCTTGGAATGAGAGAAATTGTGGTGATTGTTCGATTAACGATCAATAATACTCAATCATTCATCACCACTCATTCAGAAATAATCAATAGTACTATCATTCAAGTTCTGATTGTCATCATTCATTCATTCTGATTCTGGTTGTTATTCAATACATACTGTGATTCGAGTGAGCGCGGTTTGTTCTCACTTACATTCTTGGGCTGATTATTCAATTCAATACAATACAATTCATTACATTTGGCGTCGCGAGCAGTGGGTGCGCCCGAACAGGATACAATTCATACAATTCAGGATTCGGTGATTGATACAATTCATACAATTCAGGATACAATTCATACAATTCAGGATCATTTCGTCATGGCAAATTCAAGTCTAGAACCTCTCGATATAAATTCAAATGCTCGAGAAATAGAAGACTATTGTGAAAGATTCGAAATTTGGTGTATGACACGACCGGAAGCTGAGAATGATAAAAAATCGGTCCATTTTCTAAATGCAGTTGGAAAATCCGCATATACGTTAATCAAGAATTTAGCTTATCCTGATTCTCCTATTTCTCTTCCATATGAAAAGTTGAAGACGCTTTTAATGCAAAACGTGAAACCAGTACATTTCGAGCCAACCGAAAGTGCAAAATTTCATTCCATGGTGCGTCAGCCCAAACAAGGAATTCGTGATTTTATTCTACAATTGCTAATTCAGGCAGCGAAATGCAACTTCGGTGAGTCGTTAGATATGCAATTGAAAGATCGTCTAATTGCTGGAATACATGACAGTATTCTACAGAATGAACTCTTGAAGCTGCCAAAATCCTCTTTTAAAGATGTTCGAGCTCACTGCGAACGGTATGAAGATGCGCGTGCGGCAACAACAGATTTGTCGCCAGCAGAAAACTCCATCATGTTCAATACACATAAACGTGAAAAAGCCAAGGCTCTGATGCAGATAAATGATGATGATACCTTAACTATGCCGCTTGGCGAAAAAGGAAACGTTGACTTTCATACATGCTATCATAGTATAGAGAACACTCCCGTTACTCTGGATATTCAAACTGCATCTGGAAAGACAGTTCGACCGATTTCTAACAGTGCCATTGCGCGTGCTAAAGATCTTTCGTTTGATGATGAAAATTTGACTTCCCTACCAACCGATTCAAGTGCTACTCCTGTTAACACGTCAAGATCCGCCCGTATCATTGATTCAAACGGAAAATCTAGTTTTCATTACCAAGAAAGTGGCTTCAATGTTTGCAAACTTCAGAATTCATCAGATACCATTTCGAATAAATCACCGAACTCATCTTATCAAGCGAATGCACCACTGCCTTCTAGCTCATCCAAACGATCGTCAGATAATATTCTTTTCAAAACCGCTAGAGGAAAAGCCTTATTGTCACCTTGGACTACTGCCATTGAAAAAGCGATACAATTGTTGGTAACTGTGGATGATGTTTCGGGTTCGCTGGAACCCCCGTGGAGATCAGAACGTTTGTTGAACAAGCCGTACTGGGATTATACAAACCCAGGATCATTCGCAAACTGAGGTGGTTGTGGTGATTGTTCGATTAACGATCAATAATACTCAATCATTCATCACCACTCATTCAGAAATAATCAATAGTACTATCTTTCAAGTTCTGATTGTCACTCATTCATTCATTCTGATTCTGGTTGTTATTCAATACATACTGTGATTCGAGTGAGCGCGGTTTGTTCTCACTTACATTCTTGGGCTGATTATTCAATACAATACAATACAATTCATTACAGAAATCCAAGCAGATTCGGCGAAGATATGAACAGAAGTGTCAGAGCAACAACAAAATGTGACTGCCCAGTAGGTCGAAAGCTACACACAGTCGAGAATGCCGACAAAGATGCTGACAGATTTTCTCACGCAGTAGTTTTTCCAATACTTCCCTTTAAGACTCTGCACTCAGTTCAGTTCAGTTCAGTTGCACAACCATTTTGCCACATTTGCTGTTAAATGTATGAATAATGATAAATCACCAGGAAAATACAAGCTGATTTTACCACAATCGTAATTAATTAGCAAAAAATATCAATAATATAGTGAAATAGTTATTACAGCAAATTGAATGAATAGCGAAAATTCGTAATGATATTTATTCAGAGCTTGTAAAATACAACCAAGTTGAACGTACAGCGCAAAAATCAATTGTCCAATGCTCAATTGTTATGTATTCAATTACTACAAACAGCTTCCAGATTGCATGTGCCTAAATATATTAATGGCATACAAAGCCCAAGAAGTAAACTGAGCTATATTTTAAAGGCACATGGCGATTGAATTCGTATTACTTGGAAATATAAACCTAATGCTTACCTTTGTAAAAGAATAATTTTTTGCAATTTCCTCAGAAAATATATATTTTTCATATGTGAATCTTCAACACCTTCAACGATCAAATATATTAAATATTTTGTTTTAATAAATCATTTTATCTTCCAGCGGTAAATTCGCATTTCGTCTTCTAGGCTTCCTTGTAAATTCATAAAACATTCTTCGTTTAACATGCAAGGGAAATTGCTTTTGAATTAATAGAATTGGAAGCATCTCAATCTTTTTTCATTAATTTTCATTCAAATCGACGTTTATGTGCATCCTTTATGTTCTGCATGAGTTTGACCTTTTGAATGTAAGCGAGTTCATTCAATTACGTGAATACTCAGTGTTTTAACATTAAAGCAATTATTTTAGCTCCCTTTCGATTCTTGCGATACTGAGTCTCTTGAGTGTACGTGCGTAAGTCATGAAAGTAGCCGCATTGCACATATCTAATCTACTTGACACGTATTTCCAACGTTGTATGGACTCCGCCACTGTCCCCCAAGCTTCTTCTTCTTCTTCTTCTTCTGAATAGACGGCAGGAGGACTACAGTCCGTGAAAGCCGCTTCACCTCCCGGGTCTCTGCTATCTCAGCGTAGATTCCTCACGAGGAGTTACTGAGCTGAAAAAGTAGGCGAATCGCGCAGGATAGCGGGAAGTTCACCGTTCAATATGCGTTTAAACTGCTCTTCGGTGACTGCCCCAATTGCATCAGCGGAGAGTGCATTCCAAATATTGACCACTCTGGTCGACAGAGTAAACGATGGCTTCAGGTGTTCCGTTCGGCGCTTCTGCAACTTCAGCGAATGACCTCTAGTTCTGGAGTCCGTGGATACCGAAAAGAATTGTTGAAGTTCCGTTCCGTAATATCCAAGCAGGATTCTCCGCGTGACGAGTAAATCATATCGCATTCTTCGATATTCCAGTGGGAAAAGTTTGAGTTCCCGCAATCGGTCGTCATAGGGAAAGGTGTTATCTTTAAAAGCGGTATCCGATCGGAACCCGCAAATTATCGCCCTTATTGTGCTGTTGTCAGTCATTTCTAAAGTCATGGAGAGCATAATCTCTGACCACCTTGTTTCACATCTGGAAACAAATCGACTTTTAATCACACAACAACACGGCTTTCGCGCCAACCGTTCATGCACTTCCAACTTGCTTCTCGCACGGGATGCCTGGACGAAATCTGTGGACGAAGGCATTGGTGTCGATGCAGTATTTCTGGATTTCTCCAAGGCATTCGACCGCGTCGACCACGACATTCTTTTACTTAAACTCGCTGCCTGCGGCGTTGGGTCATCCTTATTGTCCTGGATGAAGTACTTTCTTCGCGACCGCTCCCTCTGTGTTCGTGTGCGTGACTGCTATTCTGCCCGCTTCCCAATCAAGTGCGGTCTGCCACAAGGCTCCGTTCTTGGTCCCCGACTCTTCATCATTTTCATCAATGATATTGGCCAAAACATTGAATCGCCGTTCCTCCTATTTGCGGACGATGTCAAAATCTGGCGCTCACTCAAATCGCCAAGGGATTCACACGTCCTACAAGATGACTTAGATCGTTTACACAGCTGGTCTTTGAGGAATCATCTCCCATTTAACACCTCCAAGTGTAGCGTTCTCCCCATCCGACACTCAGATTCGGTCGCTTACAGTTTGGGCTCAACAGTACCTCAGAGTGTTCGACAAGAAAAGGATCTCTGTATCATCATCCACATCAACAGAGCAGGCTTGAATGTCGACACAGCTTTTTCTCTGTGAGAGTTTGCAGTCAGTGGAACACTCTTCCAGGCACGCTTTTTGTGGCCGCTTCTCTCGGTTCATTCAAAGGTCTCCTCGATTCTCACCTCCATGAAATCTCCCACTCCCAAGACAAAAGTATCCCGTAAACACTATTTTCATTTTTTCAAAAACCCTACCGCATTTCCCCCCAAAACTCACTAGCTCGTGGCTACGATCCCAGTATCCGAAGTCCGTATACACGCAGTTTCAACTGACCCTGTTCCGGAGGGTGTGGTGGGTAGCTGTGTCCCTGTTTGACGCCCTACCTATCCAAATGCCACAAAAATCCATTGATGGTGTTGGCTAAACGCGAACGAGGCCCGCTATAAGGCCTTGGAAACTCAAACATTTCTCTCTGCTTTTTCGACCCACCGCTCTATCTATCCTGCGGTTTGTACAAGCTCTTAGCTTTTTATACCGTAATAAACTATTGTACTATTGTACATTTAAAACCTTTGACACTGGTATCTCATCCGAAATTATATCCGCTATCGGCGCTTTTTTATGTACTAGGGTCTTTAAATTCTACTTCGATTGTTGTAAACTCAGGGTTCCAACGAAATAGGTTTTAGATGCACGACAAAATGTGTACTCTGAAAGCTCTCCATGCAACGTAATGTTTCAGATTTTGCAATATAGTTTAAGCAGCTCGCAGTTTAGAACACATTAAAATTGTTTAATTCCTGATATATAAATATTGCGGTTAGCAGTGAAGCGGTTTGATTATCAAAAGCGTGAACTTATATCGTCTAACAAAATTAGCAAGAATTCTAAATCAACCAAATTTGAAAGATTATAGTTGTCATTCACCTCTTTATTTTTTCGTTCACTTTAAGAATTGTGAGTATATCTTCTTTGCGGAATGTTTGCCTGGAGGTATTGAAGGATCTACAGATTCTGCATGCCTACTTCAGATTGCTTTTAACTAGCACAACATCTTTCACCAATCTATTCGATTTTTATTTCCCCCTCATATCTGTCTAGGCCTGGGCAACCTGACAGTATCTTAGCCCACGTGCAGTCTCTGACTGTACGGCACTTTGCCTGGATCAGGCTTGTGCTTTCATACATTTCACCAATCGAATTGCAACAAGTATGAAAAACTACTCAATATAATTTCGTATTAGCAACGGCGAATATTGAAAAAGTGCAGTAAGTTGCTTCACGATGTATGATGTATGTATGACATCACAAGTCTAAAGCCAAGGAAAGTGCTTTGCTTTCAAAGACTGCGCGTGGGCTGAAATACTTCACGTTCTTTAGGCCTAGAAATATAAGAAATAGAGAATGTCGTCGAGAATAGCCTGTTTCCATATGCCGCTAACTGCAAGTGACAAATCAATATTGCTCGGTGTTAGACGTACAGCACAGAAGTACTGCTTTGTGATAAGGAAAACTTTTGTTTCATCATCGTTATCGTCATCATGAAGAGCAACAACTGCGGTGTGCTCAACTGCCAAACAACCATGACATAGTGAAAAAGAAAGAAATGTGGGACCTTAAACACTGCTTAACTTCCAGAAGACCAGACACAGGTATGAGGTGCCTATACCTCGAATTAAACGTACATTCGAGCGATGTGTTTTGAACGAGTAGTGCAATATTTGCATGACGGCTACTGTGTGGATTTCACTGCCATACATAATAGCAAGCTTTCTTAGTCACTTCGCTTTACAGCATAAAGATCGTTTGAACACTCCAAAAAGATGTCTACAACAAGACCGCCACTCAACCCGATTTCAAGCTATCATTAAGAGTGGGAATCCACTGTGAATTTTGATCTATTAGACACCAATCTGGGGAAGAGTCGCAGCAGCTGCATCTAGTTTGACAGTCAAAGCCTTCGTCTGTTTGTGCTGAGTTATTGCAAGTAACTACGATCAGAACTGAGCTATTCGACTCGATAAAGTGTCAATCCTTTGAAATTCAAACTAAAACTCCCTGACATTCGGGCAACTCATATCAATGAATTTTTCGTTATACATAAGTTGAATTTGAGCCCACAAGTGGTAAGGCACTTTTGGTTGATCGATTTCATGTTGTCCATAGACTGCAGATTTTATATTCGAAAAAAGGAAAATCGTTTAACTGCTTTAGTCTTCTGCCAAGATTCGTTGTTTACTGATTTTCGCTGCTTGTCAGAGACAAAACTCTGATGTCTCAACGGTGAAAGAATTGACTACACTGAACCTTCCCTATAGGTACTTGCGCTACTGTTTTTCTTTTGCTCAGGTATAGTCCTGCAATCACACGTAGACTCCTCACTTTTAGCATTAAATCATGTCTCTTGAAAGATTTTTGCTGTTCGAGATGCTACATCTGCGCACAAATTTTTTAGAACTCAGAGTTAGCCTTCTTTGCTCCGACAAAGGGTAGCTCTAATGATAACAGATTTATTCTACGACGAAGCCTTACGACGTGCAAGGAGTTAAAATGTTATTGTTCTATTTGAGTTTACGAATTTTCAAATTCGATTAATCAACTGAGATAGCCAGCAATTCATTTGACATCCGGAAGCTGTTCCAGTTAATTCGACCCACAGGTTCTAAATTGATTAGAGTTAGCAAGACGATCACTGTGAATAATGTTGCCCTAATCACCAACAAAGCGCATCATGTATCCGAGAACAACTGATAGGATTTCGCCTTGGTAGAAGTTGTGCCGATGATATATTCACTCTTCGACAAGCCATATAACTTCGCCACATTTATGAGCAGGCCACATTATCGTTCTTTTTATATTAGGCTATGTATGAATGAAATCCCATGCCTGCATTTAGGCAAAGGGCCACACCGTCGTGTACTGTATATGGCCTAAGGTACTGTCAGGTTACCAAGGCCTAGAAAGGCGTAGTAAATAAAGATGTTAATGATACTCTGACATGTCTCCGTATACACTTTAGTATCAATAACTAATTACTAGCATCATGTTACTAGCAATACAAAAGTACTGCACCATTGCACATCCGTACAATAGGGTGTGCAATAGCATATCGGCCAACATTCTTACATTAATTAGTGCCCGAAAATGGCTTCCAAATTGCCACATTCTTGTTCAATTTTGTAATTGATGGTAAAACGAATGCATGTAAAGCAAAAAAGACATGTGGCATTCAGATAGGTTATACTAATAAAATTCTGATCAAGCCTATGCTTTCGATGCAGTTCTCGTCACTGACAGTGAGCTGCATTCGAAAACACACTGAATTCCCACTGCTATTTCCATTCCACTTTTCCAATATCCGTCTAGTATTTTAGTTCACCTGCGGTCAATGTCTTTGCGGCGCTTTGCCTGGATCAAGCTTGTGCTTTCATACATCTCGTTTTCAATTCATGTACAAATGCTCATGCTTCTTTGGAGCGTCTGTGCACCATCGTAACATTGTTTGAAATATGGGTTGCACTTTCAAAGTGTAAAGTTCTGTTACATGATTTAGATTTGGTTGAAACTATGGTAAGCTATCAAAAATTTGGAGTATGAAATCGTTTAATTTTTTACCTGTTTTGGCTATCAGAGGAAACTCTGAGGTTATATGACAAAGCTCGCGAAGCGCGATTGTCGGGATCGTCAGCGCACCGGGCAGCACATCTACGTTATATTTGACTGTGTTGTGCGGTCATGCACCCGCACGCGCGTACAGTGTATCGATTCAGATCCGCTTACAACTCTATTCTCATTGGTCCGTCAATATTGATCGCAAACCTTCGCCTGAGAAAATCACTGATCGATATCTCAAGCAGTTTTCTACTCGACAATTCGCACTATCCATCGTTGATGGCTGTCTTATGTTCCACGATCGAGTAGTCATTCCTAGAGCTCTACATCTTGTTCTGCGACAATTACATCAGGGTCATCCTGGTATCAGTCGGATGAAAGCGCTCAGCCGGAAATATGCTTTTGGCCCTTCATAAACTGTGAGATCGAAAACATGGTGCGCTCATGCAACAGTTGTGCTGAAGCAGCCAAATTACCTCCAAAATGTGAACCACTGCCATCGGGACCATGGAAACGTATTCATGCAGACTTTACAGGACCCTTGAATGGGATTCACTATTTGGTCATTGTTGATGCTTATTCAAAATGGCCTGAAATTCATGCCATGAATAAAATCACGACAAGTTTTACAATATCGATCTTTGAAAGGCTATTTTCTCAATTTGGCATACCCGAAACATTAGTCACTGACAATGGACCACAGTTTACCTCATCTGAGTTCACCGAATTTTATGCTTCCCTCATGATCAATCACATGCATTCGCCAATTTATCATCCACAATCCAATGGGCAGGCTGAACGTTTTGTAGATACTTTCAAACGAGCACTCGTGAAGCTAGAAGAAGGAACGCGGAATGAACAACTGCATACCTTTCTGTTTGCGTATCGCACTACACCAAACCTGTCGCTACCAGGAATACAATCACCAGCCGAACTCTTTTTGGGCCGCCCACTAAGAACAATACACAGCGCCATGCTACCAAAAATCCCAGAACATAAACCACAGACAAACTTCGGACTGCATACAAGTGAAAAGCCTAATGTAAGATCTTATAAACCAGGTATGTATGTATGAAAGCACAAGCCTGATCCAGGCAAAGTGCCGCACAGTCAGAGACTGCAGGTGATCGTGTATGTCAGGTCCTTTTACGGAACCGAATGCCGCCAAGAGAGAATATGGATAGTATTTATATATATAGATATTACTTTACTAATATATAATATCATATATATATATATATTTATTTATATCATATAATGGGTTGTGTGGTGTGTATGATAGAGAAATGGATACCGGATCATGACGCTGATAGGGCACCTTTGAAGTATGAGTTGAAGACAGTGTGTTTTTTTGCTGGAAACTAAAGTCGACACTTTCGTGAACCATATTAGACCTCGAACAATAGAAGATTATGAAACCTCAAAGCCAAAGGAGCAAAACACATCAGATATGCAGCAACAAGCTTTACCACAGAGACGCTCTAACCGAAATCGCAGGCCTGTACAATACCTAAATGTCAATCCTACGCTAAAATCATATCAGTAACTTTCTCAAGGAGCACATCTACGTTATATTTGACTGTGTTGTGCGGTCATGCACCCGCACGCGCGTACAGTGTATCGATTCAGATCCGCTTACAACTCTATTCTCATTGGTCCGTCAATATTGATCGCAAACTAGTTCAAATTATGTCACTTTGTTCAATAGAGTTCTGTTGTGCGCGTTGAGCCTTTTTTTATCCTGTTCGGGTTATAACAAGCCTCAGACGACAAGCAACGCGTTCTACCAATCATGATCGCAACACGTATTGGGAATGTTTAGCTAAAGAAATGGAGAATGCTTCGAGTAGCGGCCAATTCGGCTCACTCTTCCGACTGATCCGTCTTTCTTCGGGCCGACGAGATTCTACCGAACACCTACTTTGCGATTTTAGCGGCTCACCGCTTTGCGAACCGGACAAGAAAGTGGAACGCTGTTGCTAAATCGGCAGGCGCCACTGACGGCACTACCAACGGCTGTAGCAAGCGAGACATATGTTTCCTGCGATCACCCTACGCGCGAAGAAATCATCGGAGCCCTCGGCCGACTAAGAAACAACAAGTCCCCTGGCAAAGACGGCGTTCCCCCTGAGGTATACAAGGTCTGTTCTTCCGTTCTGATCGAACCACTGCATGATTTGTATCGTAAGATATGGGAACTAGAGGAGCTTCCACGCGACTGGGGCATTTCACTCGTAATCCCCATCTTGAAGAAAGGTAATGCCTCATTGTGTGACAACTACCGTCATACCGTGGCATCAGTCTTATCAACATCGCCGCGAAGGTTTTTGCGTTGATTCTCTTATGCCGCTTTACGGAGGAGAGGGATATACGTACACGAGTCAACCAAGGCGGTTTTCGTCGAGGTCGGGGCTGCGTCGACCAGCTGTTCACATTGCGTCGGATTCTGGAACATCGTTAACGTTATCAGCAGGCAACAAGAGCTTGTTTCATCGACTTCGAAGCCGCCTTCGACTCCGTCGACCGAGATTCGCTGTGGTGTGTGATGCTGGCGGATGGTATACCGGCGAAACTTGTGCGCATGATGCAAGCGTACCATTCATTCACGCAGAGCCGCGTACGCGCATATAGAATGCTGTCCTCGACGTTCCCCATTAGGACTGATGTCAGGCAAGGTTGTCATAGCCGGGGGTAGCAGTGGGGATAAGCTCCCACCTTTTATAAAATGCTACCATATGGCACGTCTCAAATAGCCTCTGACAACCAAGTCCAGCTTCTGGCCTGCACGAGTGGCTCCACGAGCCCGGCGGAACTGCTTCTACCAACAGGAGAAGGGGCAAAGGCGAGTGACTGGCGCCTGAAAACCAGTTTGCTTCGGGCAGATGGAGCTCGTTAGCCTGGGAGGGCATTTCATCTAAGGGAAAGCAAACCCTGATTTTAAACCTCCGCTGCCTTGCGAGATACCCGATCGCGGGAAAGGCTTCGGGAGAAAACCCTGAGGAAAAACCTGGAAAAGAGTCTGGTGGACCACCTCTTTCTGGCAACCCTCTGCTGCCTTGCAGGTCGCACTTGGTTGTGCAAAGGCTAGAGAAGCTGACTCGAACAAACGCCGAGTGGTGCTGGGGACACCGCTTTGTACCCAAATCCCCAAGAACCTTCATTGAAGCCGACTCATCCTCCAGGAGGAGATAGTCGCACAAAAGTAAGTAAGTAAATAAGGGTGCCCTTTGTCACATGTGCTATCGATCGATTAGACAATGAAACAAGCGCTTTCAGATTACGCCGGTGTGATGCTGAGTCCGAGCGTCTCGATTGCCGATTTGGAGTATGCGGACGACATCGTAATCTTAGGGGATGATCCTGGAACGCCTCAGCTCATTTGCTTCTATGCTGGGGCTACGAATCAACACGCGCAAAACCAAGTATTTTACCACCGCCACTGGACCTCATCTGCCTGTCAAGATTGATGGCGAGAACTTGGAGATGGTGAACACTTTTCGTTACCTTGGTTTGTCCGTGCTACCGTCAGGCATGAAAGCACAAGCCTGATCCCGGCAAAGTGCCGCACAGTCAGAGACTGCACGTGGGCGATGTTACTGTCAGGTTGCCAGGCCTAGACCGTCAGTCCAAGAGATGAGATACCGACCCGTGTACAAGCTGCGCGCACGGCGTTTTCGCGACTATGTTGGGTTCTATTTAGCCGTAGAGAAATCAGCTGACGTACAAAGCTGCGCGTTTACAGAGCGGCGATTCGCCCAGTTCTCACTTATGGATGCGAGACGTAGCCTGTGCGAGTGGAGGATATGCGAAACAAGAGGTTTTCAATCACTGGTGTCTCCTACGCATCCTCAATGTTCGATGGGATGAGCGGGTAACGAATGACGAGGTTCGCCACCGTTGTTTTGATATCCCTCGCATGAGTTCGATATTGCGGCAACAGACTGAGATGGTTTGGCCACATCGTGAGACGCTCGGACGCTGAACTTACCAGGGTGACATTATCGCCAACACCCTGCGCAGAATGGCGCTGTCGTCGCGGAGGACAAGTGAAGACCTGGTTCGCCACCGTGAGATCGGATGTAGAGCTGCTTGGTCTACGATCGGTGTACGGATGGCGCACGTGGGACCGGACCTGGCTTAAAATCTACGCAGATCTCGCTTCTAACCGCTGAGTGTGGGTATGTATGTATGAAAGCACAAGCATGATCCAGGCAAAGTGCCGCACAGTCAGAGTCTGTACGTGGGCTGAGATACTGTCAGGTAGCCCAGGCCTAGACAGATATGAGAAAGGAAATAGAAATGGTATTGAGACTCCAGCGTGTTTCACCATGCAGCTCACTACCGAGGGCTAATCAATTTTGCACGATTTTAGCCGCACAGCACAGAAATGCTGCACTATTGCACATCCGAGTGTAGGTGGCTGCAATCCGTGACGTCAACGAACTTGACTCATCCTCCAGGAGGAGATTGTCGCACAAAAGTAAAATAAAGTAAGATCCACAGGCGTTGAAACAACGTAGAAATGGTAAACTAAGTTTTAATTTCTTAACCACTGTTGGATTAGGCTGTCAAAACTAACCTGGAGGTAAGCTCATGTACTTGAAAAACCCATATTATTACGCATTCCCATCATTATATATATATATATATATATATATATATATATATATATATATATATATATAATGATGGGAATGGTAATAATCTTGGGCATCCAATGATCAGGTATCTGCCGTTCGATTGTGAATTAGCCGATTTTTCTCGCTCAAATCGAATTGCAGACTGTAATGGTTTTATCACTTTCTCCTTACGGCGGTTCCGGCGCTGATAAATCTCGTGCTATACATTGACCCTCCTTTGGGCGAGGGCGTCGGAGCGATCAAGTGGTGTGTTGGCTGTTAATTGCGAAAAGGGACAAATGCCACGTCACTATACAGCGTGCACAGCCTTTGAAAGCGGAAATTTGACTAGATAATTGTCTGAAACGATCACTCCACCTAATGTCATGCGTAGTCTGGCGTGATTAGGGGATCAGTAACGCCTTTGCAGTGTGATGGTTCATGTGCAAAGTCAAATGTACAACGCAGTCGTGCTACCCGTTTCTATGGTTTCGAAATCTGATCGATCCGAACCGAATATGTCCACTTCTGTGACAAATTCCTCCTGTTCCTTACTATTTAAAAAAAATATATTTGCGTCTATCGGCAATGAGGCCAAAGTTTCACGAAATGTAAGAAATATCGATGCTTGCTCGTGGTGGTTAGGAAACGATCTTACTACTCACCATACCGAACTTTGACTTCAGTATAGCCAGTTCATGATAGCCAGTTTACTGATATAAAGAAGCTAGTCGCGACGCTAAAATTCCAAAAAAAAACTTTCGTTTATTGCAGTAGTGTACAAAATTACCTATTTTACAAACCCATGATTGTCCGTTTTTCTAACCAGTTTGCTTGGCACTTTGTTTAGCTGCAGAACTATGCTTTGTGATGATTCGATTTTAATATTCGCAGTACCTTTCTATCTTGTCCAATATAATGATTTTGCAGTGTATGTTACTTATCGAAACCATATGTAATCAAATCCATCGGTGACGTTATTTTTGTAGATTATGTTCTTTGAAGAATGATGTATCGGAACAAGCGCTTTTCCAGTTGCCCAAATTTTTGTGCAAAGTTACAGCGTTCCAAAGAAGTGTTGAGCAATCCGACTTTATTGGCCAAAATCCAAAGGTACACGATTTTCGTCTATAGTTAATCATTCAGGCAATATGAACGCTGTATGCCCCGCGTCCTTGGCCATTCCATCAACCTTCCCGACCTCTTTGTTTCCGTTGTATCTCGCGGTGGATATCGAATGGTCTGCGACAGAAGTTTGTGGGCAGATGTGTTATGTGATCTTTCTTTGCCCACTGCCTGCTCGAACTCTGCCATCGGTTTGCGACGAATCTACCATCAATATTTGTTGAAACATGAACTACACGAATACCCGAATCTTTCTGAAAACTTTCTCACCGAAATTTTCATCGACTCAGCTCCAAATGATCCTACCGGGACTGAATTCACTGGTCTTGCTGTTTCCTTAGTTGAACGAAATTTGGGCATTGCCACTTCCGATGTGATTGTTGGGCCAAAATTACATTCCAATCACTATTCTACAGCAAATTTGAGCGACGCCGCTTATCGCCCTAGTCTGCGAAGCTCTACCTATCAGGTACATCCATTTTAGTTACAATAATTCTTTTTGAAAATCTATAAAAATAAACATTTTGCTCAAAACTGTTTAATAGTGGTTTAATAATATTTGTACTCGCTTCTTGTTTCAATCTGCCTGGGGGTTCGTGCGTTGCAAAGAGAACGCATGCTGTTGAACAATAAGTAGGATTCTCCAATCCGATGGTATCAACCATATATTAACTCTCCGACAAGCTCCAGAACAATGTTACGCTTTTATCAACCTAACCTAAAGGACACCATCAGTCCGAGCGGTTTTGTTGCACAGATGTAAAGCCTAAACCTTCAGAATAGATCAATTAAAAGTTAACCAGGTTTTTGGTAATCACTTTCTCCGCACTATCGCTGGTGTTGAAGTATACGCAATGAAACTCTCTGTCATAGCCTCCGACAACCTGAAAGTATATTGGCCCACGTGTAGTCTGTGAATGTGCGGCACTGCCTGGATCCTTGTCTTCGATTTCATAATACATTCCGGTTCTTTTACCACTCCTAACTCTTTGTAGCCTCGTTATACGAGTGGTCTTGGCGTGGAATGAACTAAAGCTTGCTGTGATACAAGAAATCTTTTCTCCTGGTGTCGTTCTACTCGTTCACAATACCTTCTCAAATGTATGGTTTATCGAATTGTAGGCACGTAATCCTAATGCACATACTGTATCTATTTCACTCATCTATATAGAATTGCCACCGGTAGTGAGCTGCATGCGAATACACTATGGAGTCTCACTGTCATTTCTATTTTCCTTTCTCTAACAGTATCTCAGCCCACGTGCAGTCTTTGACTGCGCGGCACTTTGCCTGGATCATGCTTGTGATATCATACATACATACTATTAAGAATATTATTTCATGATTGTACTGCAGTTGATCTTTCGGTATTTTCATGATCTCACTTTGATGTTGCTGATGAATGTAACTACAGCATTCTGCGAACTCACATTCACTAGTACACCTCAATAATAAATGCTGCTCTGACAAATTTTTCTTTCGTTTATCCCCTAAGCAACACATAATGTTGCAACCCACTCGTAGTTTTTCAGGCAGCACACGGGGCGGTTTCTTCTCTTTGCAATCTTTATTTGTCCACTTTAAATAACAACCTCAATTTTTTCGAATGGATACGGATAAATGCGTTTCCTTACTATTTTATTAAATCAGCCGTAAAAGATCAATTGGCCGGGTTCTGTGCATTATGTACGTTGGTAAAAGTCAACAATTTTTTATTACGTTGTGCAGATGTCGGGGTACTTGGAAATGATCATCATACCTGTTTCACGAGACCAGATAAGTAAATTATTCTTGCATTGTAACCTGAATCGTTCACGCCAGACGTACGGAGGACAAATGCTTTCCGTTTGCAGAGTACTCGTCGAATCGTGAATGCTCAGATTAAAAAAGACCGAACTGTCCTCAAAGCTGGTCTACAGAGAGTACTCACTCTTGTGGCTGTCGCTAACTGAGTCATGTTTATACGTTTCTCTGCCGTGTATCAGTTTATGCTGTCTAGACCAGGGCAACCTGACAGTATCACAGCCCACGTGCAGTCTCTGACTGTGTGGCACTTTGCCTTGTTCAGGCTTGTGCTTTCATACATAGAATGGAAAACGGTCTTATTCCAAATAATCTATTTCACGGAGAGTTATAAGGAAATAATCTATTTCGCGACATCCCGCCCCCGCAATACAAAGCCGTTTGATGTGAAAGTTTTCGACATTGTCCGTTAAATGAGGGGAAAACGTACTCTTGGCCCATCACTTTGAAGACATCGAACAAATCGCTTCAGACAAGAAACAATGTTTGCTCATTTCGGGTTGTTAATCGGAGATCAAGCTCACAGCATGCAAACGGCACTAGTTGGCCGGGTACTGCGTATCGTTTTGAACGTTGTGTAATAGATTGTTATTCTTGGTTCGGATTGTATAGTCATTTGCAAATGTTGTGGGATATGAAGTCATCATGCGCATGCTATATAAATTCATGGTAGATCGACCGGTGAAGGCCTAGTACAACAGTAATGGAAAGCAGTTTCAATGGTCTAGCAAAGTTGCTGGTGCCATGCTCTAAACCTTATATTATATTGATGCATCTAATAATAGCAAAACTCAGTGTACGTTCAACAATCAGTATTATGGCCCACCGTGCAAGGAGCTGTCTCTGAGAAATGCGGAAAGCCTTTTCGAGCTTTGATAATATAAACACTCTTTCGAGGCTGTGACACTTACTGACTGATTTGATACTGTTATCCTCCCGCGTTTGACGGTTCACCATCCCGATTCGTGGACACTAAGGTAACAGTAGTTTTACTGCGGTATTTGTTTGCAATAGCTCAGTACTTTTAACTAGTTGATGTCTCACCATCTATTATTACACAGGATCCGGTTGATCGGTCTCAACTTGACCTTTTCGAACGAGACCGTAATTTTCAACTATCCGTCGTCAACTGGAATGATCCGATTCGCCTTCGGGATGCAAGTGAATTACCTCTGATTGAATTATCCCTTTCCTCCGGTCTGGAAAACGAAATCGATTTTGCCCTAAATTCGCTCCTCGCTTTGTCTGTCACTCCATCTCCGATCACCGGAGCTTCAACAAGTATCCGTTTGGCACATTGTAGAAATTTGCTCAGTTTATTGTTGGCCACTGTGGGTCTTTATGATGACGGTGAGTCTACTCGAACCCTCTCCTCATTCTTTTTCATCCTCAAAGAGAATTCCTTGTTGGTTTGCTTTAGAGGCATTGCGTTCAATTGTTCACGATCTTTTCTCTATTTCTCATATTTGTCTAGGCCTGGGCAACCTGACAGTAGTATCGCCCACGTGCAGTCTCTGACTGTGCGGCACTTTGCCTAGATCAGATTTGCGCTTTATCATTCATTCACGGAGCTGGATATTCCTCTCCTTGACTTGCGGTCTCCGACAGTGCTTGTGCTTTCATACCATACTTGCGATTATCCACATAATGGTCGACAGTAACCTTGTTTGACTCACACGAGCATGTTAAAAATTCCCGTTTACATATTTTCACACAGGAATTGCTCGCTTGATCGCGCTCTACTTATTTTACTTGATTCTTCAACCACCTACAGTATTTTTTAATCGCTGCACGCGGCAGTGTAACTTGTCAGGGGTGGTGCTTGAAAGTTATGCAGTAATATTGTGAAGCAGAAGAAGGCTTTATTTTTTCAACATTATAAGAGCCAAGATTTTGTGGAAATATTCAAATGGGCACAGTTTTCGCTCTGTTAAACAATATCCGACGGGGTATGTGACAATAGGTTTTTCGAATTTTCAGTTTTTGAGTAATGAAAGTTTAATCTTTCGTGGAAGAGGTTTAATCTGCATGCCACTATTACTTCATGTATTTCGAATGCATTATCGGACAAAACAACTGATCAATCTGTCACATTCACGGAAGTGTCGGTCAACGATCATAGCTCGATGTTATTCACAAAGTACCGCTTAGTCGTGCTATAACCCCAACGCCTCATGATTGACAGGAAATCCTTCATGAGAAGTCTGGGAATAATCATTTTGGAGGAAGTGAGGACCAATGTAAAAAAAAACAAAATGTTGAACTTTTTTAGGCTGGAGGGATAAGGGAGGGTGTGAATGGCATTCGGCGAAGTTTCAAGAACTGAGCAGTCCCTTTGGGGATGTATGAAATTGTACCGCTGCGAGATCTTTCAATCTCAGCCAATAAAGCAAACGGGAATTTCTTTGAGACAGATTGATATCGCAGATCAACCATACTGAATAAGATTATCTCGTTGCACGTTTTAGGATTCAAAGATAATCCGATTAAAGATGACCACCGTCTAATGGTGGATGGTCGTCTTCGCATTTAATACTAAATGCGAAAAAGAAATCATGGAAGATCAGAACTGCAAGCAAAAAATAAAAGGAGGCTATCTTAAACTTTATTTACAACCCCAACCATCATACTAAATCATGGCTTTATTGTGCTCTCTTATGCTAGCAATTTTTAGTGCAAAGCAACAATTTAGCTCAACTAGCATTCCCTCCTGTTACCGGAATTTCCCTACCTTTATGCTACTGATTTGCTCGTAGTAGCTTGGGGTTTGTTATACACGTAACCCGTTCTCACTTTGTCCCGAAGTTGAGATACAAAATCTTGAAGGTCGCTCAATTTAGCAAGTTTCAATATGTAGTCACATCGGTCACAAACAAAAAACTTTGATTGGTCAAACAAACATTAAATGTTGCGAAATTTACTGGTTGTCGTTATTCAATCCGATGTGACCTAGCGTTGCATAGGTCAGTAAATCAGTTGGTAAATCTGAAATAGCTATATTAGTGGTCAGCTAAATCGACTGTAAGATAATTTGTTAAGATATTTAATGTCAAACTAACCACGATGTGGTCTCGAATACATTCCATTTCTGTGTGTTTGATGTGCTACACCTGGTGATCTAGGTTGAACATATATTTATAGAGAGAGAGCAGAGCAGAACAAAGAAAATGCCGAACAGTGTGTAAAGCAGGATCACGCCTCGTTTGACGCCTCGGCGAATTTTTTAGGCTTGGTTACTGCAGCCGTTAAATTGGAGTAAAGCGATCATGCCAGAGTAGAAAAAATTATCAATTTGTACAGTCTTGGATGACAGTCTTTATGGATACGCATTTTGAAAAAGCCCTCCCTGTAGCCGTAGTCGATCGCCTTCGTTAGATCAATATAAACAACGGACTTTCCGAGATTTTATGTTGAAGTCACCAAATACTGCTACATAGCATGGATGTACAATCGTACAGTACTTCTGTGCTGTGCGGCCAATACCATGCCAAATTGATTGGGCAGCGGTAGTGAGCTGCATGCTGAAACACGCTGGAGTCACTGCCATTTCTATTTTCTTTCGCATCTGTCTAACCCTGGGCAACGTGACAGTATCTTAGACCATGTGCATTCTGTGATTGTGCGCCACTTCGCTTTCATATATATATGAACGCGAAGTGGCGCACAATCAAAGAGAGCACACTGCTAGCGTCGGTGCATAAACGTTGACCAGCATAATTATACGAGTTATGGGCTTTAGATGGAGCCAAAATTGATCTGTTTCCGCTTCTACATTGTTCCGCTACTTTTGTTAGACTATGTCGCATAACAAACGTAGGCTCCATGCATCCGAGGCTCAATAGACCCTCTTTCCAAAGAAATTTATTGTTTTTTGCTTCTGTGTAACAATATCTGGTACCCGCAACTCTTGCAAAGCAGCCATGTCGACTTTCGACTGTTGAATTTCTCACGCCTCTGATGTTCAGCACATCTTGACGTTTGGGGTTCCTACTTTCATAGCTGATCTTTTTGTTGTGGCCACTGTTACGCTGGTCATGATCATCATCATAGACAGCATTACACCGGTAGCACGTACCGAATGGTTAACTGCCATAAAACCATGAAAAAGTAAAATCCTAAAAGCTTTGGAAGGGTGGGACTTAAATAGCTACGAATTCTGTAGAAGAGTAAGCACAAACAAACTGGGAAGAGGTGCCTACACCTCGAATGGAACGGGCATTCAAACAAGATTCGTAGACCGACATCAGCATGTCAGCGTCCTTGCGGCTTTCACTGTCGTGCATCATAACAAGCTTCTCTCGTCACTCCACTTGACAACATACAAGGTTAAGCAAACGCTCCAAGAAGATGCTTAGTGCAAGACCGCCATTGACCACGGTTTCAAGGCAATTCCTGAAGCGTAACTAGCCATTGCGATATCTGATCGCGGGGACACCTGCCTGGAAGACGCGCTGCGTCGACGTTGGAAAGGTTACTGGTAAGGGTTTTTAGCTGCCTATGCCACGTGCTGTGAACACAGTGCTTTTCGGTTGGTTCCCGATTCTCGTGCACATAATGAGGTTAGCAGACCATGGTGAGGTGAAACCTTATTGACTAAGGACTGGCCAGGTTGGGTTAGGCGGTGGCCATCCAACGAGATCTGAAAATCTCTCCTACCTTTGAAAGCAACCCCAGATGCCGAGCTTTAAGCCAGAATCAGTTTTTAACTGATATCTGCTGCTTCCCGTGTTATTGTCAACAAAAGTTGAATGAAGTTTCCTTTTATAGATGCGTTGAGATGCATGCCATCGCATTTCATTATAGAGAACTATCTGGTTGTCATGCAACAAGTGCTTCTCCACGACACCATTGGAATTAAAGATATAAGTGGGCTGATATATTTGGACAACGATGGCATTGCAATTGTCAGGACAGTTTGGATTTTTACTCGAGATCGACTCTTGAAGCACTTTTCCATGATTGCACATGGCCTCAAAACACTAAAGGTGTGAAATAATACTTTTCTGTTCTCTCATCATCATCATCATCAAGACAGCAATACACCGGTAGCACGTACCGAATGCTTAACTGCCATACAACCATGAAAAAGTAAAATCCTAAAAGATGGGGAAGGGTGGGACTTAAATTGCTACGGCTTCTATAGAAGAGTAAGCACAAACAAACTGGGAAGAGGTGCCTACACCTCGAATGGAACATGCATTCAAACAAGTTTCGTGAACGAGTAGAGCAACATCAGCACGGCAGCTTCCTTGCGGCTTTCACTGTCATGCATCATAACAAGCTTTTCTCGTCACTCCGCTTGACAACATACAAGGTTATGCAAACACTCCAAGAAGATGCTTAGTGCAAGACCGCCATTGAACACGGTTTCGGGACATATCCTGAAGCGTAACTAACCATTGCGATATATGATCGCGGGGACACCAGCCTGGAAGACGCGCTGCGCCTACTTTGGAAAGGTTACTAGTAAGAATTTTTAGCTGCCTATGCCATGTGACGGTTTGGCCACCCCGAGATTTACGCCAATCAGGATGTGGCGTCGCAAAAAGAATCTGTTTCGGAAGTCGGTGGTCCGGCATCCGTAAAACGTGACCCAACCAGCGTAACCTATGCAGGTTGATCTGCTTCTCTATATCGACATTACTACCAACAACTTATTTCGGAGAGCATCGGTGCGCATACGATTGTAACAGCTAACTCCTAGAATGCTGCGGAGACACCGGTTGTCAAATACTTGGAGACGCTGAATGTGTTCTTTACGTAAGGTCCAGGTTTCGCACCCATACAGTAACACAGCCCGCACTGTCGCTTTATAGACTCTACCCTTGAGTAGCAGAGACAGTCCTTTCTGACGCCAGAGGTGACCTAGGTTGCGGAATGCTACGGTCGCTTTAGAAATGCGTGCCGAGACCTCGTTATCTAACGATGCAGAATTATTGATACAACTACCGAGATACGTAAAACGATCCACAATTTCAAGCGCCTGATTGTCAAGTAATAAAGCCTTGTTCGATAAGTCGATGTCCTGCAGAAGAACACTGCACTTAGAGGGCGCAAAACGCATTCCAAATGCGGGCACAATACTAGATAGCTTGTTCAGTATCGCCTGTGCATCTGTGTATGAGTCGAAGAGCAGAACTATGTCATCAGCATAATCCAAGTCGAGAAGCTTGACGCCTGGCATTATGTGAACTCCGAAGGCTGGAGCACCGTCGCTGCATAATTCCATGATAGCATCAATTACGAAATTGAACAAAAACGGAGAAATCGGACATCCTTGTCGGACGCCACTTGTAGTGTTGAATTTGGGAGAAAGTTCGTTGTAAACCTTAACGCATCCGGATGTATGAGCATAAAGTGCGCGTAGTATGTTGACATACTTATGCGGAACGCCTTTGCACAGCAAGGTCTTAAACAGGACATTTCGATCGACTGAATCAAATGCTCCTTTGAAGTCTAAAAAGATGGCTATTGTCGGCTGTCGATAGGTGTGCCGCAGTTCTAATATCCGTCGAAGAGTAAAAATGTGGTCGACACAGCCTCTGCCAGGCCGGAAGCCAGCTTGCTGCTCACGGATCTGTGATTCCCTATGCGATGTTAATCTTCGAAGACATATGGACGCTAATAATCTCGTAATGATGGGAGTGAGACTTATCCCACGGTGATTAGAGCATGAGCTTCGCACACCTTTTTTAAATATAGGTATGATAACTGATTCGCCCCAACTCGGAGGGACGGATTCTGACATCCACACTTCACGGAGGAGATCTCCTAATGTGCTGATTAGGACTTGGCCACCTTCTTTGAACAAAACAGGCGGTATGTCATCGGGGCCAGCAGCTTTGAATCGTTTCATGGATTCGATACATGCTTTAATTTCTAAATCATTAGGGGGATCTACGCTAACAGGCCAAGGATCACACTGCCTCAAGTGAGGGAATGATTCTGTTGCAGGCGACCAGCTGAATTGTTCTTCAAAATGTTCGGCCCAGCGTGACAGGCGGCGATTCTTATTAGTGATAAGAGTACCGTCTAATTCCGCTATAGTCTCACTCACTCCTTGTTTCGTAGGCCCAGTCGATCGAATAAGTTGGAAGAGTTTTCGCACGTTACCCGCATTATTTGCTATTTCCATTTCTTCGACCTTATTTAGCCACCACCTTTCTCTGTCTAGTCTTAGGCTCCGTTTAAGTTCATTCCTCACGCGTCTACGCTCTGTGTTGTGTCCAGGACCACGAGGTATTTCGCGTCGCTGGTGAAGAATTTCTATAGAGCGCTGTGAAATCCAGTGGGACTTTTGGGTTGGTTGTGCAGTCTCACAAGCTGTTATTGCGGCGGCTCGCATAATCCCTGCTATTTTGTTCCACTTTTCATCGGTAGTTGCATACTGGGCAACTGGGAGTGAGTTACTCAAGGTGGTCCTATAAATGTCTTGAACTGCAGGTTGAAAGAATTTTTCGACAGCAATGCGTTTCCCATTCGAGGGCTTCGTACCGGAGAACTTTAACGAGAACCTACATCGCACAAGAGCATGATCTGAATCTACACAGGTATTCCAAAAAGAGCGGCAGTCCTCAATGCAACCTCTCCAGCGAGCACTTATGGCGATATGGTCGATTTGGGTTCTCTAGGTAGAACGAATTCATGGATTTATGAGTTCCAGCTGCCCGAAGCCAACTGGTATTAATTTAGCAGTCAAGCATCCTTGCTCATTGTGCCAGTAGAATCAGTTTCGCCAGGTCACAGAGGACCACGCATGCAGACGTAGTTGAACATGATTATCAGAGGTTATATGAAACGCGCCGTTAAAATATTTTACAAATGGGAGCTTTTCCCGGAAACAACGCCGTTTATGACAACCTTGGAATCTCCTCATCGTCTAAGCTGATTCATTGGATCGACTCTAAGAAATTCATTTCGCTTCTTCCGTTAACCTGAAATTTCGTCGTTAATGCAATCTACCACAATTTGCTCTGAATTTTTCTTGGCAGTGGTTCTAATTTGTAATTGTTATTTCACATTACTAAATTTCACCGATCCACTCTCCATCCATATGTCATTTTTTATTATTGCTACTTAATGAACAATCGAGACGTTTCATTTATTGCTTCACGATTTTGCGATATATGAACAGGTTGTGGTACATGGGCCACGTGCGATTCAGACTGGCAAAGGCAGAGGCAAACGAATTTCATTCAGGTGAGCTTTGCTTTTTCCGCCTTGTTTGTGCATCACTCAGTTAGCACTGAGTGATTGAAACTGAGAGAAATATTAATTCCACGAGGGTCCCGTTTGAAGCTTGTCGCTGTCAGTCACTATGTTTGCCAATCGTGCGATTGTTGTGCGAGTGATCATGCAAAATCATGGTCTATTGTTTACGTGTGGCACTGTGTGGCTTCAGTCATCCATCTTTCTTGAACTCAAGAAGCCATAAACTGCTAAAGATAGGCTGACTAGTCTAATGTTTTGGTGGCTCATATTTTCAACATTATTTGACCGTTTTGCAGCGTTTCTCACATGTCTGCACTTACACACCATTATAGTGGATTCAACTCAAGGGGGTTTGTGAACAACTTTCAGGTCACCGAAAATTTAAGCTACCCATGGAAACATGTTCGCATGACTACATCTGTCGTGGGTAAGCAAGAGCTCGCGGCGCGCATATGGAAAATGTGCATACCTCTTGCTAAAACCAAGTGCTCAATGAGTTCCGACATTTGGTATATATTGGTATCTTGCTAAGTTAGCGAAGCCAAATGTCTTCGTGTTAATTACATTTAAGATAAGGTGACGTTTCCAACACTTGTTCGCACGAAACATAGCCATAACCCTTCGGTGCTTAATTTCGATTGCATTAGCGCCGGATAATCCGCATATAGTAATGTAATGTGTCTACGAAACCAAGAGTTTATAGACCGAGTGAAGTGTTGATGCTAGCTTATTTGCGATGAACAGAACATACCGTGCCTTATTCACAGAGCGTGATAGAGGCTGAGGAAAACAACCTAGTTACCGGTCAATAGCATGGGGGCTGGGACGACGAAGTTCACTCTGGTGCTAGGCTCAGTGAGCAATATTTGTTTGCATAGGCTAATTTATTATATTCCATAATTTTTATCCTATATTATTGTATCATATTTAATAAAAAATGACAAAATCGCATGCGGTGAAATTACAAGAAAACATGCTACTTACGCGGTTGCTTACCAGTTTTTCCTGCTTCGTGGTTGGCTGACCCTTTGTCTTGATCTAGACCTGTGCTTTATGCTGATCATAAGTCATGTTATTAGTTGGCGCCTGCCAAGGCAAGAATCAACGTATGGATGTGAAATTCAAAGTGTATCATCAAGAAAAGTGCCTGAGAGTTTGATGTTCTACAAGCGGACCAACATAGCGTCTGCCGGTTAATCGGGTCCAGATAAAATTGGGAAGGCAATCACGACAGGAAGACTGTAGTGTTTACTCTGTTGCGACCCATTTATAATTACATGCACATGTATGTGCAGTTCAGAAGAACTGTGCACACCCGTACGTAACACCATGACAGCATCAGAATCGTCATACCTTCTATTAACCTCAAAACGTAAAAGCGCTTGACTTGATTGGATTCATAGTCATTGATCTCTTTTGGAAATATTTCTGATCATCTATCACCTTCGGGGTATCATTTACCTGCGCAATTGAAATTGCTCAGCTCGAATTAAGTTCAGGACAATTTTAATCACTTTGATCATTGTTTCACTCAAACGGTGCAATGCGCAACTATAAACCTATCGACAACGAAAATCGATCATAATAGCATTCTTCACCGCACGTAGGTTAACCGCTACCAGTTGACCTGAACGATTTGTGTGTGTGCGCTCGCGTCAATGAGAGCATGGTATACGCAATTTCTGGTGTGATTGCATCAGCTTTTTGTTAAAATATGGATATGGCTGTTTTCAGCTTCAACAGAAGTGTAATTGTTGCGAGAATTAATAAATAAATATTTTCCCATAAATTAAAAAACCTGCTGGTCTTAACAGAATAAACAGTTCTTGTTCAGTGCCCTTGTTGCAAGAATACCTCGATTACGCTTCGTGCCAAGCTTACATCATGCACGATGAATAATGTATTAAACATGGTGTGTCGATATCACTCGACTGTTTACTGATGCTAATGTATGTATGTATGTATGTATGTATGTATGTATGTATGAAATCACAAGCCTGATTCAGGCAAAGTGCCGCACAGTCGAGGACTGATGCTAAACTTTCTACGTTTTTCACCAAAACTAAAACACGAATCAGTGAAACAATTTACATCCGTCAAAGTTTATTGATTTCAGCCGCGTTCTTTGCACCCGACCAAACTATCTGCCGTGCACTCAATCGCGGGTATTCTTTCTGTTGCACTCCTAATTTGCTGCGTAATAGTTGCTCGATTGCTTTCGTTAAATCCCGCTTGCCAAGCCGGACGACAATTGAGCGGCACCTGCGAAAAGCGGAATGTACTGAGACATAATATTACCATACTCGTTTCTCACAATAGTTCCCATCACTAAAACCATCTTGGAGCCAGCATACAATCTAGAAAAAATGACTTTGTAAATTATTGTACGTTGTTCATCGCCGCATATAGTTTTTATGTACGACTGTCTAGATTTGGCGAATTGCTTAACCTTCGTTACATCTCGTACTGCATATTGAACGGAGACGTCGTAAGTGATTTGAATGTTCAACAAGTTGCGCTTGTATGCCACGGTTGGTACAACCAACCTGTTCAATCACATGAGCCCCCACTCATGTAGACTGGATTTAAAACCCATGACCATGAATACAAAAGCTCATTTCCATGCATCTCCATTATCCACGAAACCAGTCGTGGGGTGTGTGATGGAGATGTATGCAAATGAGCTTTTATATTCATGATTTGTATGTTATTATCAATGACATGCAGCTTCCATAAACTGAACTTTCTTTTGCAGTTTACTCCGATTAGTTGACTTTATTAAATCATCGCAAACGTGTTTCTCTTGTCCGTTGTTATTTTAGTTCTGGCACAAAATGATCACCGAGCCGAAAAGTCGTGTTTTTCTTCGTCCCGATGTATTTATCAATGCAAGTGAGTACTTTTGCTAGACGAAGCAGATCAAACCTTTTAATGCATTTTGCTTGATGTTGTTTCACGTTCATGTATATTTAAATATTTTCAGATTCAGACTCGTCCGACTCACCTCCAAGTTCCACGCTTACTGAACTTTTTGCTCCCGTGACCCCAGTCCCCAACAGTGTTATCTCGTTCCCAGACGCAAGCCCTGAATTTTGCCGTGTCCAGCTTGTCTGCACCTTGCTTGTAAATTTGGTTACCTGTCCTTCACCGGCTTCCTCGAGTGGATCTGGATTGATTCGTCGAATGGAAGATGATGACGAGGAGGCTGACTACGATGTGACCACCAGTCGTACTCTCTCGCCACACTCAGTGCCAGTTTCTACTTGGAGAGAAAACGCTCGGTTTCTCGCGTCCAAACCTACTGCCATGCGCTTTGCGTTTCTTTGTGCATACGCGCAGCACTCTGGCCTGCGTCAATTGGGCTTGCAATTATTATCAAGCCTGCGTTATCCGATGGAGCCTAAGCCACGCTACCCTGTGTCGATTAGCAAACCACTGGAATGGACACCGCTGGCTGACCATGGATGTCGTCTAGGACAGTTGACTTGTTCCTTTATCTCGCATTGCCTTCTTGAGTCGATTGATCGTGCGAGTCTTATTAGTGGTAAGTTTCTTTGTTTTTACCTAATCGATACCACATTATTTTTCATAGCGTGGGAGGTGACTCGGTGGCCTACAGGCACTTTTCCGTGACCTGAACTCATGCAGTCTGTCGGAGCACACTACGTTGTTTTAATCGAGGATGGTGACATACATGACCCACGCGAATAATGGAATGTCTGTCCTTTTTCATGTCATTTATTTATTAATTTGTTCTCGTTTCAACGGATTAGCCGTATATACAAGCATACCAGTTCTAAGTTATGTGCCTTCGATGATCCAGAAAACGCAGTGCGTCCATATCATCATTCTTGTTTCACTTTCTATCCAGCTAGTCATACAATATCATGGATGTTTCATCGTGCACTATGCGGCTAGCATCGCGCTAAATTAAGTTGTGTTCGGTAGTGTACTATGAAACAAACACGCTGGAGTCTCATTTCTCATATCTGTTTAGGCCCAGTCTAGTCTATGAGCCTGGTTCAGGTTTGTGATTTCTTACGTACAGTATCATGGTTAATGTACAACATTCCCTATTTAATATCTTGTGTATGTTTAATTATATTTCTTAGAAGTACCGCGGTTGAACGCAAGCATGGTTGTTATGAACTTTGATGGCATTTTTAATCTCGTTTTTCTCAGCCAATCTGTAAACATGATTTCTCAACATTTCATATCTGTCTTCTACGTTCTAGGCTTGGGCCTTCTCGGTAAATTGGCCACAATCCCCGACAAAGCCAATGAATTTCCGTTGCTGTATGGCTTGTCCTCGTCTATTTGGATCCGTTTGGCACAATTGATTTGCGTCCCTGACTTGGGAGTCGTTTGCGCTGCGCTGGAAGCACTTCGTTGTTTAACAGCATTAGGTCCATTCATATGTGCCTTTGCCTGGGAGTCCTGTACGGTTGGTGGATTTGACGCTCCCTTATCGTTGCTAGAACCACTCTTGGCTTTCCTCACCCTCGAAGGACAAGCGATGGGATCTCAATCATTACATCGGATAAACGTGAGTCACTAGTTGAATACATTTCAAACTGGTTTTCTAACTATTGTATCATCCACTCACATAACTCAATTGCTATATCTTCTGAATTTCTACAAGTTATTTAAGGACGACAGACTATTGATTTCTCATCGCTCGATTTACAGGCAATAGCTTGTAACCTTTTGTACATTATTGTTTTCTTCCAGGCCTATGCGTGGCACCATGACAGTATTGCAGTCTATAACCGTACCTGGATCCTAACCTGTGCTTTTATACATCATATGATCTTCGAATTAACGCTAATTTTTACCAACCCTTTTCCATTGACAGCTTGTTCAGCGAACCAATCAATTCATGATTCCACCACAGCAGTATTACCATGTACAATCAACCGAGCCGAGATTTCGTCCTTTGCGTCCAGCCTATTCACATTCAGCTACCAATCAATACCGCACTCGCGAAGTACATCCTCGTATGCCGCCTCCAGTTCAAATCCTACCGCTTCAACGACCCGTGATGCCAGAGCGTCGCAACCCACCGGACCAAACTGCACAACCTACTTGCTCATCGACTGCGGAATCTGCTAAAAGCAGTGGTCTCATGACGCTTTTGTCAACGTTCGCTCCCTCTACTTGTACGAATTCCCCAGGGGTTACTTCTAGTGTACCTGCTGCATCACCACTAGCGTCCGAACTCACTGATCGTTTACAAATGCCCCCACCATCTCTTCCCCCTCCTTCTGCTTTGAGGCGACTGACGAAGCAGTTCGTTTCTCGCAATTCATTACTATCGCAAAATTCATCTAAATCGACGATGAATCAATCCGCTCTTATGCAGTCTGACGATCCTGAGTCACCATTGACGAATAACTCTGATCAATCGGTGGTCTCGTCGAATGGTCCATCAAAAGCAGAATCAGACTGTTTGCCCGATGATGGAGAGGATGACAGCTGTAGCATGTCATCCTCGCATCGACTTTCAAATGGAAAATCTCTGATCGAACCGAGTTCTGACAAATCGAGTCAGCTGATCTTGCCTCAGGTAAATGGAATTCGCACTGGGATTCTACAAGCTGCCATGGACGCCTTACAGAAACAGCAATTAGATGGAGAAGAAACACAAGTGACGGATATTAAAAACGGCCTCGTTAATGGTCTAGCTAAATCAGTGAGTACTCGTGTATAATGCAGCTTTCTTTGCGTTGCACTTTCCCCCTTCCATTTTTAATAATTCTATTGATAATTCGGCTGTCGTTTCGGTAACCTTTCACACACTAAATAATGTCACAACTTATCCTCAACACAATTGTTTCGCATTACGGTACATTCTCACCGGTATTGTGCACAGATGTGCGATCGTGCAGTATTTCTGTGCTGTGCGCCTAACATCGTGCTTAATTGATTGGCCAACAGTTGTGAGCTGCATGCTGAAACACACGAAGTGTGACTACTATTCCTATTTTCCCCTCATATCTGTCTAGGTCTGGGCAACCTGACAGTATCTTAGCCCACGTGCTGTCTCTGACTGTGCGGCACTTTGCCTGGATCAGGTTTGTGCTTTCATACCATACCTCACCGGTATTGTATACGTTTTGATTCCCTCATTACCCTCAACTCTGGATTGCAACCGAAGAATTATTATGTATTCATCTTTATCTCCGCGCCCGTATTTCCTTCGATTCGCTACCACCGTTAACAACCAAACGGTGCACATTTTTATTCTACCATCCCCTTGGTCTCCTATACATTATCCAAACTTTTTTATTCTAAATCTCTGGTAATCTTGTGGTTACCGTGATGTTTCTGCTTGGCCAATGTCAAGTTTGTGCCGGACGGTTCTCGATTTTACATCGCGACTCGACTAGCTAGCGCAGTACTTTCTACATATCATGGAAACTGCGGCGTCCATTATCGCCAAGTCGTGACAATTATCGTGCACTGCCTGTTAAATGACAACCGCCATGATTATTTTCAGTTTCAGTGGTCCCTGTGTTGGATCGAAGTTAGCCCATCCTTTATATTCATAATTTATTTTCGAGCCTGCTGAACCGAAGTAAGGAAACGATAGTGGTAATCGTTCGTGCATTGACATGGACTTGAGTATATAAGCTACGTAAAAGTTTGCTGCAGGACTCCTGTTCAGCTAAAATGTTTTACTGATTACTCAGAACCCGGTATTATTCAAATTTTAAAAGCTGACTTCTCTCAAATGCTGTGTTAATGATGTCTGAATTTACCAAACGGAATAATTGAACAAATTCTTTTCACCTCCATTTTTCAGAACTTCATTCAAGGCACCATTGCTTGTTGTCCGCAAGCAGATGGCGACAAACCCTGCCATGATTCATCTGCAGTGAATGGCGATTGTATTTCGTCTAATCGAAGTTCAGATAAGCTCATGGAATCCCTAGATAATGATTCTGACAACGATGGGCTCGATCCATCTACCGTGATAAATGGAACAGGTTCCAGTGATAGCAGCGATGATACGGATTCGTCCTCCCATGCGCCAAATCCTCCTCGAAATTTCACTCGGCGGTTGATGAAACGTCGTCGACGTTGGGGCAAGCGGAACTGCCTGTTCACCCCAAAACGTCGACGTGATCGGCTTCTGTTGAATAATGCTAAACGATTGATTTCCAAATCGACTCCAGCTACACATAACGTCACTAGTCCTTTGAAGGCGCATCCAATTCAAGCTGATCCCTTACCAGACTCAGTCCTTGGCCCATCGTGGAAACCAATTTGGACTGCTCCTGTTAATGTGAAAAGTGCCGACATTCAACCGAAGGCTTCCTCTCCCGAGCTTTCGTCTGATGAAACCTCTATTAACTGTTCTTCGGAGAAAGGATTGGTAGAACCACATATACAAAAGTATATTTGTGAATGGGATACGTGCTCTAGCTCATTTGAATATAAAAACGAGGTTAGTTCGAGTTGATCCAATTTTCTACAAAAATCAAGAATTATTCTATTTAGTTTTTGTGTGAATTTTTTTATAATTTGCACTGGTTTATAACTTTACGCGACTTTCTGTTTATTTTTCCACATTAGAACACCAGGGTACACAGGACCGGCCTTTTATCTACAGCTATCTCTGTACTCATTTGTCCCATCGATTTGTGAGGAATTCGGTTTTAGTGGTTTTTTGTTTGCTCACATTCCCTATATTTGCTTGATCTTCAACAAATTTATCAAACATTATAGTCACCGTCCTCGTTTTTCGTCTCTTGTATCCTGGTTAAATGGGAAATGGCCGTAATTCTTTTAAACGCGCTCGTGTGCCAGTTTTTAATTCCTTATGATTTTTGATACTACATACACGGATGCCTGCACTTCCAACGGTGGTCTTACTGAATTGTTCGAACATTATTTTTTTCAGTCGAAGATCATTCCTCATTTGCAAATTGAAATTCAGCTTCATGCAGGAACTAAGCTTAGTCCCACAATCGGTGCAATACAATAATGACAGAGCGAATGTTGATTTTTGGTTTAACTGCCATCCAACCATGAAGTGTTAAAATCCTAAAAAGATAGGAAAGAGGGTATGGTGTATGGTATGAAAGCACAAGCTTGATCCAGGCAAAGTGCCGCACAGTCAGAGACTGGGTAAGAGGGGACCTAAAAAGCTACTGAACCTATGAAGGAGTAAGCACAAACAAACTGAGATGAGGTGCCTAAGCCTCTCATCAATCATGCATTCACGCGACTGTTGTTATCGAGTATTATTATTTATTATTATTACACAAGTCTTTACAGACGATGTGCCAACAAGTATACCATGAAGAGGGTACATGATGAAAGAAAAATGTAGGTTCCATGGTTCTTGTTGAAGGCGACATACTACCCGGTTGCCAAGGCCGAAGTAGGCGGTTGGCTTAGGGGACCTCACCCAGAGCCTTTGACTCAAAAGTCTACCCGCAAGGCAGCGGTTTTTTTCCTTCACGAGAGCGGTGACCATTTTGAGGGTTCTTGCGCCTCTCTTGAAGTGCCTCGGCGATTGTTCGAGTACGCCTCTCTAACCTTTGCACGACCAGGTGCAACCTGCAAGGCAGCAAGGATTTTTCCTCAGGGTTCACTCCCGAAGCCTTTCCCGCAATCGGGTATGCCGCAAGGCAGCGGAGGTTTGGAATAAGGGTTTTCCTTCCCTTAGATGGACTGCCCTCCCAGGCTGACGAGCTCCATCTACCCGGAGCAAACTGGTATTGAGGCACCAGTCATCCGCCTTCGCCCCTTCTTCTGTCAGTAGAAGCAGTTCCGCCACGTGCAGGCCAGGAGCTGGGCTTTGTTTGTCAGAGGCTGTTTGAGACGCACGCCATATGGGAGCATTTTATAGACAGTGGGATCTCATCCCCACTGCCGCCCCCGGCTGTGACAACCTTGGAACCTAGAGCGACATCGGCATGCTTGCTTCCTTGCGGCTTTCAGTGTCAAGCATTCCTCGCCACTTCGCTCGATAACATACATGGTTACACATATTTGGTGAGTCGCAACAGCTACGAAACCGGTCGAGTGCTTCCGTCGTGCTTTTATAATGTGCAATCGTGCAGCATTTCTGTGCTAGCGGCTAACCGTGCTGCATGCTGAAACACGCTGGAGTCTCACTACCATTTCTATTTCCCCCCTCGTATCTGTCTAGGCCTGAGCAACCTGACAGTATCTTAGCCCATGTGCAGTCTCGGACTGTGCGACTCAGGCTTGTGATTTCATACCATACCATATATTCTAATATCATGTATTCGAACATTATCCATAACTCCATAACATTCTGTTTCACAAATGAACCCTTTCGGATATTAACTTCCTTTTAATTATATAATTATAGTTTTTACTAAGTTGTGCACAGTGGACCTCTACTATTTCCGACCAAATTGATTAAGAGCACTTCATCATTAGTTCATTTTCGACAATATCTTTTAGACTTATTTTAATGAAGTTTGCACTATATCTAAAATATTTCACTGTCTTTCCAATGTTATTTTTGTCTAGGTTTCAGTTCATGTGTACCATTCACATTTGGATGGCGTCAATAACCAGTCGAAACTCATCCGGCGTCATTGTCGTTGGCGTGGTTGTCCGTCGTCGAACCTTGCACGAGCTCCATTCGCACTGGTCACTCATGTGCTAGATGTACATTGTAGCCCCGTGGAACTGGAATCCCGTAAAGCTTCGAACTCTATCACTCCACCTGCCATCTCTTCTCTGCAAAATATGTGCAGTACTGTCGCTAAAGATGATGTTGGCGACCAGACTGCGTGGTCAGTCATTCGTACGGTGGAACTGCGCCAGATGCATTTGGATTTGCTGGCCGCCAACCATCATTTAGCCTTGGTCAATCCTTTGATACGGCATCCTTCCTTCAATCCACCTTTGCATCCACAACTTGCACCACCTCGCGAGGGACCAGTCACCAAGCATTTACGTGTCTCTGCCGCGTTGGTTTTGCGTAATCTTGTCCTGCATCTGGAGGAAGCGCGGTTGTAAGTTTTAGTTATTATAACCGGATTATGTTTATGATTGCACTGATGTGCAATCGTGAAGTATTTCTGTGCTGTACGGCTAACATTGTGCTAAATTGATTGGCCAACGGTAGTGAGCTGCATGCTGAAACACTCGGGAGTCTCACTACCGTTTCTATTTTTATTTACCCCCTCATATCTGTCTAGGCCCGGGCAACCTAACAGTAATATCGCCCACGTGCAGTCTCTGACTGTGCGGCACTTTGCCTGGATCAGGCTTGTGCTTTCATACATACATGCATATACATATGTTTAGTGGTGGCATTCTGCGGTCCTTTCACTAGAGATTTGCGTATCAAGTCTTATGAAGACTTATTGTATGAACAGGTTGAATTTTCCATGGAAGGGATTATGTCATCTCCCACCACTTCTCTCGGTTCAACTATTGGAATGACCTCGCGGTTGCCACCCTAACTCTACCATTTGTGCGTACTAACTGCTTTACTGGATGGCAGGGAACTTTTGACGCCAACAAAATGTGAGCCGTTTTTCTAGATTGAACGTCTCACGTGTGCTCTCACAGGATATCAAATGTATAATTGCTCTGTACAGCTTACGAATAAATTGTGTTTTGTCATGCTATTTCGATTACACCCATGAATGCGAACTGGTCTTGTTCCGAGAGATTTTTATCTGGGGTTTAAATCAGGTGTGCAACGCTTTTTAATGAAACAACGATTTCCATGCTAAATGCCCCATGGTTTCGATTAATGGGTGACCATTTCACACAACAAAGCTATCCGTAATAAGCCTTTAGGTTTTAGTGTTGATAAAATTAAGCAGATCCAGCGGCATAGGCTACGCTAGTATTGCTAATTACGCACCTTATATTTTACCACCATTTTCCAGCTTGTATTTTCTCCATCATCTTTCATTTTCGTTTCTAGTTGGTTTCTGTCAAAACTTCCCTTGTTGTCCGAATTGGTTATGGGATGTTCTCCTTGCGAGACCGGCCTACGAACAAATGACGCGTGTTCAATAATTGCTCAATGTCTGTCTATTTGCAATCGACGTGATACCTATCGACAAGCTACGCAAACAGATATTGACCTAGACACTGGCCTGTGACTAATTCGTTTCCTGCCTGTCTTTTTATGTGTATGCGTGTCTACGTTTTTCACTCCCAAACACTTATTCTTAATCGTTGCATTTGTATAACGACGACTGCTCCGGCTTTTTGCACGGGAACGGAAACGCACCGCACCATTATCGTTGTCTTTGTAGAAATTATTGATAATGCTTTGTATAAAGTCCTCCTTTCTCTTTCACCTTCTACTGGACATGTCCACTGGTTTCATGTGCATTTCGTTCATGTTAAATTTCCAATGTTTATCCTTTTTCAAGCTTGTACAGTGCCCCTGTGTGTCGTTTGTATCATAATCTACCCCATTTCCCATTTGTATTAGATTTATGACTTTCATTTTCTAGTTGATATCGCTATGCTATTGTTCACATGATGTACACATCTGTTTTCACATTTTTACTGTTGAATATCAATAAAACAACCTATTGTGTAATGGTGATCTCATTTGCACGTGTCTTAAAGCATTAAATTCGTATAGTCACTTATGCATGATTTGAAAGCACTGACTTATTTGCCCAACAAAGGAAACATTACAGGAGCTACAAGCATCGCCTAATTACCTACAGCTTTAATTTGAGCTCATGTGATGTGAAAGCACAAGCCTGATCCAGGCAAAGTGCCGCACAGTCAGAGACTGCACGTGGGCTGAGATACTGTCAGGTTGTCCAGGCCTCGACAGATACGAGAAAGAATGAATCAATTAAGAAAACATGGAGATTTGTCGTTGTTGTGTTAATTGTTCGCAAAACCGGATGGATTCTGCTTTAAACAAATTATTTCATAAAATGACGTATTATGTTGCGTACGCCTTTGTGGAAAGCGAGAGAAATTTCAAGTGTAGCCGTTCTACGTCAGCCACTCAGTGAAGTTTATGATTGTTGAACCGGTGAAAGGGTGCAAATATTCCCAATGAGAAAGGCTTTTTGCTTTTGCCGTAACTCTCGTGCGCGAACATATCTATTTGAATTTGCTGTGTTCCTTTTCTTTTTGTCCGATTTAGCCGTCGAAACGCCCTTCGCGTTTACTATAAGGATGTTGTTGTTGTTGGCCTCCTTCGGTCGATGTCCACCATGGATGTACATCACAAACGCGTGAATGTTCAAGTTTTGCAGCTTTTTGAGTGACTAAACAGTCCGATTCGGGAGGAACAATCTCTCCCGCAGCGCTGGCAACGATAGTCAGAACTCGATTGTATTGCGTTAGTTGCACGTCGGCGGCGTGATCTGCGTTCAGCTGCCAAGAGCTGTATCTGCTCCTTCCCAGCATGCAGACGACGCTTTACACATAGCCTCCAATGTGAGCGGTCGAGAGCAAGTTCTTCCCAACTCGCCGGGTCAATGCCAAGAGCTTTCATATCTCTTTTACAAACGTCTTTTTACCGCAAGTGCGGTCTGCCCAATGGTCGACTTCCTAGTTGCAACTCACCATAGAGTAGATCTTTCGGAATACGACCATTTTCCATTCTATAGACATGACCAAGCCAGCGCAGGCGGCGCTGTCGAAATAGAGTGAACATGCTCTGTAGACCAGCTTTTAAAAGCACTTCAGCATTAGTCACTTTGTCCATCCACGATATGTTCAAGATACGACGGATGCTTCGTAGATGGAAAGCATTCAGCTTCCGTTCGTGTCTTGCGTGGGTGGCCCAGGTTTCACTGCCGTACAGTAAAGCGTTCAGTACGCACGCGCTGTACACCATCATTTTCGTCTTTACAGTCAGCTTGCGGTTACCCCAAACACGAGAGTTCAAACGGGACAGAATGACAGCTGATCTGCCAATTCGCTTATCAATCTCCGTGTCTAGCGAGAGGTTATCCGCAATGGTTGAACCAAGGTATGTGAACTGATGTACTGATTCAAGCTGACAGTTTCCAACAGTTATGATGGGAGGCGATACAGTCCCTTGGCTAAGGACTTTGGTCTTGCTCATGCTTATTGTTAGACCAAAGTCTTTGCATGCCGACGCAAAACAGTCCATTAGAGACTGAAGGTGCTCCTGGGAGTGAGCAATAAAGGCTGCATCGTCGGCAAACAGCAGGTCACGGATTAGCACATTTCGTGCATTGGTTTGTGCTCTCAACCGGTTTAGGTTGAAAAGCTTGCCATCATTTCGCGTGCGTAAGTAAATACCTTCTGTTCTCGTCCTGAAAGCGTACTTCAGAAGTAGAGCAAAGAAAATGCCGAACAGCGTGGGAGCCAGAACACACCCTTGTTGGACGCCTCGGCGAATTTCAAAGACTTCTGACCTGAAACCGTTAAAATGGACTGAGCCCTTCATGCCTGAGTGGAACGAAATAACGAGCTTTAGCAGTCTTGGTGGGCAGCCTATCAAATCAAGCATTTTGAAAAGACCCTCCCTGCTGACGTAGTCGAATGCCTTCGTTAAATCAATAAAAACCGCGTATAATGGCATACGCTGTTCCCGACACTTTTCTTGAAGTTGTCTTAGGGAGAAGATCATGTCAACGGTCGATCTTCCCTTGCGAAAGCCACATTGAGATTCGGAGTAAATTCTATCAGCTAAAACTTGCAGCCGGATCTGTAAGACTTTAGCAAACAATGTGCCTACAACATTCAGAAGGGAGATTCCTCTGTAATTGTTGCAGTCGCCTCTATCTCCTTTATTCTTGAATAGTGTGATGATCTTTGTGTCTCGCATCTCTTGTGGGACACACTCCTCCTGCCAGCACTGAAGACGCAAATGGTGAAGCGGTTGTAATAATGCTGCTCTACCGCATTTGATGAGCTCAGGTGGAATTCCGTCGTCACCAGGGGCCTTCCCATTCGCTAAGCGGTCGATTGCTCTATTGAGCTCATCAAGAGTAGGGGGAGTATCTAGATATTCAATAGTCGGCAACCGCTCAAAATTTTCAAATACATGTGGTAAAACCGTACTGTCCCTAGAGTAGAGGGAGGAGAAGTGCTCTACCCATCTTTCCATCTGCTGAGTTTTGTCCACAATCGGGTCACCAGATACAGACTTAATGGGAGCCATTTTATGTTTGTTTGGACAAATGGCTCTCTTGATCCCATCATACATGCCGTGAAAATTTCCAGTATCCGCAGCTTTTTGGATACTAAGGCTAATTTCTGTCCAGTAGTCATTTGCACATCGCCTTGCAGTCTGTTGGACCTTATTTCTGGCTGCTCTTAAAAGACGTAAGTTTTCATCTGTTGGCATACCTTTGAACCTCAAGAATGCTGACCGTTTCTCATCCAACACAGCAGTCATCTCAGAAGCTTTTGCTTCGAACCAGTCGCTCGTTCGAGCGTTCTTCGGACCGAAAGTGGAAAGTGCGACTCGGCATATGCTGTTTTTAATCGATTCCCAGTTTTCTGAAGCCGATTCAAGTGGGGTTGTCTTGCTGAACTCGGCTGTGAAGGCTTTTGCAAATCGCGCAACTAGATTAGGTTCGCACATGCGGGTGACGTTAATCCTAGGCTTACCAGACAATTTGGTGCGGTGAAATCTCGTGTCGGAAAGCTTCAGTTTTGCAAAGACCAGTGAATGATCCGTGTCACAGTCTGCGCTTTGATATGATCTGGTGAGAAGTACGCTTCCTATATTAGTGCGCCTAACAAGAATAAGATCAAGCTGGTGCCAGTGCTTAGAGCGAGGATGTTTCCAAGAGACCTTATGCGGTGGTTTTGTTTGAAAGAAAGTGTTACTAACACAGAGACTGAACTGTGTGCATAATTCTAAAAGGCGTAGTCCATTTTCATTAGTTTTACCTACACCGAATTTCACGAGACAGCTTTGCCAAGATTCGTAATCCGCACCAACTCTAGCATTGAAATCACCCAATACCACTACACAGTTTCTTTGTGGCACGTTTTTCAGGACTGTTGCGAGGTTGTAATAAAAAGCGTCTTTTTCAGTAGTCGTCGCAGAGAGCGTCGGCGCATTAACGTTTACCAACGTTATGGTACCAGTAATGCACCTCAGATTTAGAGTCCAAATCCGTTCGCTCCCGCTGCTGCTCGGTTCTGTTGCTTTTAATATGTCGTTTCGCACGGCAAACCCAACTCCATGCAGGCGAGGCTCATCGGAACCTCTTCCTTTCCAAAAGAATGTGTAATCTCTTTCTGTCAGCTTACCAGTGTCTGGTAATCGCGTCTCTTGTAGGGCTGCCACGTCGACCTTTAGTCTCTTTAACTCGTTGTTGATAACAGCAGATTTTCTTACGCCTCAGATATTCGAGACGTCGTCGTGAAATCCAGGAAGCATGGAACGGACGTTCCAGGTTCCCAATTTCAGAAATGACATTTGTTTTTTCGTAGTTGGTTTCGCTGGTGCGGAAATAACAGTCTGCTTGTCGGTTGATTCCTAATCCCCATGCACCCAATGAGGATAG
>JACCGJ010023562.1:0-22080 GCA_013407085.1 Atriophallophorus winterbourni
TCCATCTATTCCTATGTGTAACCGTCCATCTTTCTTTATCTCGAAATAAAACAATTAGAAACTATAATTTTATTATCAATTTCTTTCTTGTTATTGGAATAGATGATGACTTGCAATTACGTGAGTTATTTTGAAACTTCAATTATATTTTCGTGTTTATTTTCGGAGACTCTTTACCTTGTGAAAAATATTATGAATAGGTTGCTGATAGAACACTTTGTCAAATTTGTCATTACAAAAATTTAACAAACATCCTAGAAATTATGACTATCATACATTTCCAAATTTTCATTCTATAATATTAAGCTCATTTCTATGAGTTCCTCGAAAACTTGTGATTTTCAAACAAGCCTCTAAATGAGCAGTGAACGGCAATTTCTTACAAACTTGTCATGTCATTTTTCAAAGCGTGTAGATCACTGTAGTTAACTTGTTTTTACACCAACTTTGAACCTACTGAACTTTGAATTTGATTTTGAATGAAGGTGTTAAATTGAATTCAGATCATCATTTGCGATCCATAAAAGCTTTACGTAACCTAGTAACCTAGTAACGTAGTATCGGAGGAGGTGAGAAGAAAGTTACGACGCTAGGTCAATCAACGGTTATCAGTGGCAACTGGAAACACCTGGCAAGGGATCACGACACTCCATGGGTCATCAGTCCCTAAATACCGTGTTGGCCGTCGGGTATGTCATCCAGAAGGAGATTGCGTCTTGATTAATCATCGAACGCAACCAGTGGAACGCTGATCGCTGAAAAAAAAGAATAACACGTGGTTCAGTCGGTTTATTGCGCATATTACACACGTTTATCTTATATGAAAACCAACGAAATAAGCAAAACCTTGTAAGGAAACTTGCCTCGCACAGCTGTAACTTCCAGCTGATTTGTCAATGAATTTTCATACAAACATTCACTGTAATCCTTCACACTTTTGCAAATCGCAATTCATCCGATAGAGACCGATAAAGTTGTCGCTCGAACCGCTCACACATTTACTAATAAAAACCCGAATTATAATAGGTTCGTGATTGTTGTTCTCAATTCGTGTCAAACTTCCTGCTTTTGTGTTGTCCGAGAGTTTGAATTTTGGGACATTACGCGATAATAAGTGACTAGCGCTCGTCGTTAATGCACTTTCAACCATACCCGATTTTATTTGTTTTCAATTTAACGAAAATAATCTTGTTTGATCTAATTCACACCTTAAATGATCGCATTAACCTTCTTGAATATTTTAGGCTTTCAACAATTAAAACTACTCGATATGTTTGGACATACCAATGCGACATTTTGACGGCTTTGCGTTTGCTCAATATATATAAGCGCAAACAAATAGTGTGAGAGTGCAAAAGGTCATTGGTGATCAAAGTAATTTACGCGCTTGATATCATATGCTGTGTCCGAGCCTCTGTTAACACACAAGAGATTGAATCTCCAAAGGTTCCGACCTTGTCCATGTCGAACCCATGATTGTATGCGTTTCTGGAGGATTGGATGACAACAGTTTACGCGACAATATTTTTAGAAACATAAGGGATGGACAGCGTCAGCCACTCTTTAGCGCAATTAGTCGATCTCGGTCATACGAGCCGTGTGTGGTGACGGCTCGAAGCGTAATATTTGGCAGGAAATCGATTGAAAACTTGGATCGAAGGGTTAAGCGGGACAGACCAGTTTCTGGTCTGTGTGGTGGTTACTTGCTTTTCCAGTATAAGATACGCATGTATATGGTTCCTTGTTATGTGTATATCGAAACAGTATGACCAATCGGCTTTGCTTGTGGTTCACGATTCTTGGGAGAACGCGAATATTGTTGGTCTTGGCTCTCATCTTGGATGTTTCTTGGTGCAATAATAATAGGCTGTTAGGTGCGTAGAGGGTAACATGCTTATTGTTGTTATTCGTTAAATGTCCTGATGTACGAAATCTAGTTCTCTTCAACCGTGTATGAACTCACGCATTCACTTCCGACTTCTCCAAATCCGAAAAAAAACGAAAAGGTTTTGCAACACATTGAACATTATTGAAATTTCGTATGCACTTTTTACGTTTAAAGAGGTATTTTCATAAACAATTGCACATCCTCATATAAACGATACAATTATCCGCAGTGAATTATGCATTTGAAATGTGCTCCTATGGTTTAACATCTTTAAAACTCAAGATACTACAATAAAACAGTGATTAATATTCAACAAAATTGTGTTGATTTTTCTTTGCGAACGAATTTTTATGTAATTTGGCTAATTCCTTTCTCATATTGTATTTTTTTAAATTTCTTTCAATAAAATTAGAATCAGATGCGGGTGAGTATTTGTACTGAATGAATACACACATATTGAACATTTCCGGAGTGAATAATTTGTCATACTCCAGAGCAAACAGTAAACCGAAAACGAACTAGCCCTGCATATGAGTTTCTTTTATACGGTATTACACTAATGAATGATAGTGAAAATGTGACACTCTAATAAATATCAGTTTGCACGAGATGCTTTGTGGTTGGCTCGCCAAACGAGATTGTTTTCGGAGGTCAGCTACAGAGCAGCATACAAAGATTCCCAGCAATAACTTCATGGACGTCGTCTGGTATGAGATCAATATGGAATGCAACAGGAAAACTCTCTTTACTCATAGGTGAAAATAGACATCAGTGCGTTCTACACGACTAAATGAGAATCATGATCATAGTTAAATTATATATAAAAAAACCAATGAAAAATTCAGGCCATAGAATAACATATCTCATCGTTTTACTCCTTATTGTTGTTAGGCATACGATTTCCGTGGCTAACTACACTATTAACAGAATAAATGCTCATGAATCTTGGCATAGATATGTTGCTTTGTCAGAATTATTGGGTGAATTCAACTAGATTCGCCTGAACCAGGAGACTTTATATCATTCCCATGGACAGCACGGAATGCGGTCATGATTTCAAAGCTTAAAATCAGATCTAATCTTGCACAACTTTTGACAGTTTACTCAATATTCGTGTTCTGCGACAACGCTAGCATTGAAATCAAATATTACCACAACATTTGTTTCTAAACTCAAAACAATGGAAATGAGCGACTTATTAACGTCGAAGCATAAATGGTGCGCTATTTCGTCAGCACTGCGTCTCGGATTTATATACCAAATCCGTGTTACTCGTGCTGCTACATTTGTAAAATGTTTCTCGTACCAAACTTAACTGGATAAGTGCCATGCTAATTGAAAACACTCGATTATCCTGTTTATTCCTAACTGTTCCATCTTGAAAACGTTGCCTTATCATCCATGAAGTAAGGAAAGTAATTTTTAGGTTCTTGATATAAACAATTCCATTCAAAATATGCAGGAAATTTTGTTGATTGATTTGTAATAAGAGTGAACCCATAATGAAAGCGGAAGGCAGGTAGGCAGCAGAATTTGCCTGGATTACAGTGGTTGATTTTAGTTTTAGGAGATCTTAGCAACTTTTTCACAGTCGAAAGGAGCACCTGGGACTTTATCTCTAAATTCAACCCTCATTCACTGATCCGTTCCTCACGTTTTTCATAATATCGAAATAGAAAGTTCATCAAATTGATGCTAAAAATAGAAGGTGCTACTGAAAGTTGGATTTTGGGTACCAGTTGTTCATAATGCAGCACATGTTTTATTTTCACAACAAAATGAAAGCAGAGTGATCAAGTTAAATTTAACATATGAAGCACGTTTTTCGAGCAAACGTTTACACTACGAAATTTTGTTTTGCTATGAATTCCCTAACGAGATCAGAGCTTATGCGTACACTCTGAGCTTGATTGCTAAACCTTTTTTTATGAACCTGGATCTATCTAAAGTTGTTTATATCTTCGGTGTACACAACACACTCATTTTTTGTTGAAATTATATCAACAAATTACTGATGATGTTCACCATGTCTAATTTATTGAATAATAAAACGTGTCGCTTGTTTGCAAACATTTCATCCGCACCCACCCCACGTTCGTGTTCATGCTTTATGTACTCATCAAGTAGGAACAGTGAGATCTGAATCCTCATTCGCTTGAAAGAGTTGAGAAATGGTAAAACTTGAGATTTCATGCCACAGGTAAATAATGTTATTACGACCATATCACGTGGATGAGGTTAAACCTATTAGGCATGAATCACAAAGCGAATTTGAAAGCATTTTCTTTAAACACATTTAGGCTTCATGCTCTTTGGACTCATCGGGTTTTCACGAGAAACCTGTTAAATCACAGCGTGCCTAATTACATGCACATTGAAATAAGTCCATAGTCATGAACAAACACGGCCATTTGAATTACACACTTACATCTCAGGAATGTTGAAATGAGCATCTATAAACAGGAATGTGTGTTTCAACTCATATGCATTGTAATGGCGAAAGTGAGTGAACACTATTAGTCACTAGTGAACCATTTTGCAGGTTTTGAATGACATTTCGAGCGAATAAGTTCGCGAAAATCGGAATTACTACAAATTTAGTCATCGTCACTCAGTTAATGGATTTAGCCACCATTAATGTTTGTTCAGTTTGCTTTATTGTATTGACCAATTCAAATGCATAATTGTATATGTGATAATCCAACTTCCTAACGCGTTGCAGGTGCTGCAGCCCAAAGAGGCAGAAGTGAGTGATTGAATAAAATAAATGCTCATATATATATATATATATATGTATATAGCTATATAGATATAGCTTATCGAAAGAATAAACGGTCAGATTCCGGAGGAACAATCGAAACGGTTGATCAACCCATGCAAAGCCACATTGAGATTCTGAGTAAATACTATCAGTTAAAATTCGCATCCAGATCTTTATCACTTTAGCGAACAATTTCCTAACAACATTCGGAATGTAGAATCATCTTTAATTGCTGCAGTCACTTCTATAAACCTTTTTCTTAAATAGCTTGATGAACTTTTTATCTCGCATGTCTTGTAGGAAACACTAACCATGCCATCAGTTAGGAAGCAAATGGTGACTTAGTTGTATTGATGCTGATCTACAGCATTTGATGAGCTCGAGTAGAATACTGTCGCCAAATTGACCTTTCCATTCGCTAAGCGGTCGATTGACCTATTGAGCTCATCAAGAGAAGGATGATTATCTAGATATTTGGTGGTCGGCAAAAGCCCGAGTGCAAGCGGTAAAACAATACTGCCCCTAAAGTAGTAACAGAAGATGTGCTCCACCATTTTCCCTTAGATGACGTTTGTCGATAATCGGGTTAATAGATTCGTTAGATGTCGTATGTAGTATTTCCATAGTTTTATACAACTTGAAATTATACTTGCCATTACATGTTTATTTTATACCTATTTTTCCTGAACCTTTATATTTACTATGTATTGTAAATTGGTGAAGCTATGTGCTTTTTGTGACCATAAATCTTGCATCCTGAATCTTGAAAAATCATAGTTTTATAGATTTGAAATCGAATGACATTTGGGTGTAACGGTTTTGACTCTATCACTACCCAAAATTACCTTGCGTTTTCCTTGTCAGATGACCAATGGTTTTTTGAGAACATGGACGGTGAGTTAACTCTAGAGAATGTTGAACTGACACACATTGTTGTCTTCACACATTATCGATGGAGACAGACTTTTCGTAGATTGAGAGCACGTGAGGTATCTCAAAATGGATAGTGTATCAAACATTTGTCAAGGTGTGACATATTACATTCAAAACCTGCGCGAAATATATATATCCAGAAACTACTGATGAGTAACCAATTATTATAAAATCACAAAACTGTGTTTCACCACGGCACGATTTTCACTCGTATTTGAGCTCTAAAGCGCAACTCGTTTCCAGAAAATATTTTATTTTGTTTCTCCTTATTCATCTATTTGCTGTCTTATTATATTTATGGCATATAAAAAAGAGAAACAATGTAACCCGCAATGCAATCTTAGCATGCAACGAAATTTGCGTATAACGTGATCGTTCCATTTCAATGGAATAGTAACGTTTTATCTTGAGTGGTATAATTGAACTTGTTGTTCCGGAAACAACGTATAGGTAATGTTCATCAGTACAATCTTTGCCAAAATGGATCGTTGTTAATGTGTACCTGAAATATCCAAATGAGGGTTTACATATTATAGCTTCGAATATGTTTCGAAATTGATTATCCCTAATGGTGACAATGCGTCGTTCATTTTGAGCGTCTGACAGCAGTATTTCTCTGAATTTGTTTCATCATTATTTGTATGAACGAAGCGTCACAGTGACATCGAATAAAAGTTTGTATAGAATGGGTTAAAAGTAGTTACAGTGAAAGATTATTTGAGGCAGCATCTAGGAGCATAAAGATGGGCATGGGAATATATCAACTCCAATCAACACCGTTGAAAACGGCTGGGTTCAACTATCCCATCATATAATAATTATTTGGTCAACCATTGCGTATTACTTGCAAATCGAAAAGGAGATAGACAAACAGAGTACAAGTACAACTGCCATCATGTCCTTTTTGAACTGTGGTATTTTGAACCACCGCAATTTGGCTGTGAAGACAAAGATTGTGGTACACAACACGTGAAAACCAAATGCTCAAACACATGTCAGTGAAACTTGAACGATCCGCGCAATACACAGACTGGAGCTGAATCCTATTCATTTAAACAGCAGATATTTTTTCGAACTGCAGGTTGCAAACTCACACCATTTACAATTATTCATCGTCCGGATAGTGCAAATAGTTTTGATCGCTGCGTGAGATATTGTTCGTCACAACTATAAATGCTCGATATTTAAATCAACATTAAAATGTTACATGCTTTGTTGAGCAATTTGTCAAGTTGTAGGATGATTCATTTATCTGGTCAAATTTCGTGCTGACCGTTTTTCTAAATTGAAGCAAAGCACTGCTTCTGTTTGAATCAAAATCACAATTGAGTTTCATTGAATATAATGCATAAAGTGAGGTATGTCATTCCGGATATTTCACACCATGCAAACGTAACTAATTGCAAATGGACCTGACCGGGATAAATTATTTCACAATCATCAATGTCGAGTATGGTTGCTTGAAATCGTTCGGTCGATATCCATGTAGATCATATAAGTAAGAGGAATTCGACGAATTGCATTCAGACAAAGATTAGTATAAATCTTTTGATTAGAAGGCCCGCTCATACATCCATACAAACATTCATTCAATCATACATCCATAATCTAAACATCCATCCTTTAAACCATTATCAAATCCATCCATTGAATCAGCGTTTTGAAAATCCATCAATCCATGAATACAGCCATCCATTCATCCATTCATACATCCATCCATCCATGAATACAGCCATCTATCCATCCATTCATACATCCATCCATCCCTCCATCAATCCATTCATCCATCCATCCATCCATCCATCCATCCATCCATCCATCCATCCATCCATCCCTCCCTCCCTCCATCCATCCATCCCTCCCTCCCTCCCTCCATCCATCCATCCATCCATCCATCCATCCATCCATCCATCCATCCATCCATCCATCCATCCATCCATCCATCCATCCATCCATCCATCCATCCATCCATCCATCCATCCATCCATCCATCCATCCATCCATCCATCCCTCCATCCATCCATCCCTCCATCCATCCCTCCCTCCCTCCCTCCCTCCCTCCCTCCCTCCCTCCATCCATCCATCCATCCATCCATCCATCCATCCATCCATCCATCCATCCATCCATCCATCCATCCATCCATCCATCCATCCATCCATCCATCCATCCATGCATCCATCCATCCATCCATCCATCCATCCATCCATCCATCCATCCATCCATCCATCCATGCATTCATGCATCCATCCATCCATCCATCCATCCATCCAGCCATTCATCCATCCATCCATCCATCCATCCATCCATCCATCCATCCATCCATCCATCCATCCATCCATCCATCCATCCATCCATTCATCCATCCACCATTTAATTCATCCATCCATCTCTCCATCCATCCATCCATCCAACCATACATCCATCCATCCATCCATCCATCCATCCATCTATTCCTATGTGTAACCGTCCATCTTTCTTTATCTCGAAATAAAACAATTAGAAACTATAATTTTATTATCAATTTTTTTCTTGTTATTGGAATAGATGATGACTTGCAATTACGTGAGTTATTTTGAAACTTCAATTATATTTTCGTGTTTATTTTCGGAGACTCTTTACTTTGTGAAAAATATTATGAATAGGTTGCTGATAGAACACTTTGTCAAATTTGTCATTACAAAAATTTAACAAACATCCTAGAAATTATGACTATCATACATTTCCAAATTTTCATTCTATAATATTAAGCTCATTTCTATGAGTTCCTCGAAAACTTGTGATTTTCAAACAAGCCTCTAAATGAGCAGTGAACGGCAATTTCTTACAAACTTGTCATGTCATTTTTCAAAGCGTGTAGATCACTGTAGTTAACTTGTTTTTACACCAACTTTGAACCTACTGAACTTTGAATTTGATTTTGAATGAAGGTGTTAAATTGAATTCAGATCATCATTTGCGATCCATAAAAGCTTTACGTAACCTAGTAACCTAGTAACGTAGTATCGGAGGAGGTGAGAAGAAAGTTACGACGCTAGGTCAATCAACGGTTATCAGTGGCAACTGGAAACACCTGGCAAGGGATCACGACACTCCATGGGTCATCAGTCCCTAAATACCGTGTTGGCCGTCGGGTATGTCATCCAGAAGGAGATTGCGTCTTGATTAATCATCGAACGCAACCAGTGGAACGCTGATCGCTGAAAAAAAAGAATAACACGTGGTTCAGTCGGTTTATTGCGCATATTACACACGTTTATCTTATATGAAAACCAACGAAATAAGCAAAACCTTGTAAGGAAACTTGCCTCGCACAGCTGTAACTTCCAGCTGATTTGTCAATGAATTTTCATACAAACATTCACTGTAATCCTTCACACTTTTGCAAATCGCAATTCATCCGATAGAGACCGATAAAGTTGTCGCTCGAACCGCTCACACATTTACTAATAAAAACCCGAATTATAATAGGTTCGTGATTGTTGTTCTCAATTCGTGTCAAACTTCCTGCTTTTGTGTTGTCCGAGAGTTTGAATTTTGGGACATTACGCGATAATAAGTGACTAGCGCTCGTCGTTAATGCACTTTCAACCATACCCGATTTTATTTGTTTTCAATTTAACGAAAATAATCTTGTTTGATCTAATTCACACCTTAAATGATCGCATTAACCTTCTTGAATATTTTAGGCTTTCAACAATTAAAACTACTCGATATGTTTGGACATACCAATGCGACATTTTGACGGCTTTGCGTTTGCTCAATATATATAAGCGCAAACAAATAGTGTGAGAGTGCAAAAGGTCATTGGTGATCAAAGTAATTTACGCGCTTGATATCATATGCTGTGTCCGAGCCTCTGTTAACACACAAGAGATTGAATCTCCAAAGGTTCCGACCTTGTCCATGTCGAACCCATGATTGTATGCGTTTCTGGAGGATTGGATGACAACAGTTTACGCGACAATATTTTTAGAAACATAAGGGATGGACAGCGTCAGCCACTCTTTAGCGCAATTAGTCGATCTCGGTCATACGAGCCGTGTGTGGTGACGGCTCGAAGCGTAATATTTGGCAGGAAATCGATTGAAAACTTGGATCGAAGGGTTAAGCGGGACAGACCAGTTTCTGGTCTGTGTGGTGGTTACTTGCTTTTCCAGTATAAGATACGCATGTATATGGTTCCTTGTTATGTGTATATCGAAACAGTATGACCAATCGGCTTTGCTTGTGGTTCACGATTCTTGGGAGAACGCGAATATTGTTGGTCTTGGCTCTCATCTTGGATGTTTCTTGGTGCAATAATAATAGGCTGTTAGGTGCGTAGAGGGTAACATGCTTATTGTTGTTATTCGTTAAATGTCCTGATGTACGAAATCTAGTTCTCTTCAACCGTGTATGAACTCACGCATTCACTTCCGACTTCTCCAAATCCGAAAAAAAACGAAAAGGTTTTGCAACACATTGAACATTATTGAAATTTCGTATGCACTTTTGACGTTTAAAGAGGTATTTTCATAAACAATTGCACATCCTCATATAAACAATACAATTATCCGCAGTAAATTATGCATTTGAAATGTGCTCCTATGGTTTAACATCTTTAAAACTCAAGATACTACAATAAAACAGTGATTAATATTCAACAAAATTGTGTTGATTTTTCTTTGCGAACGAATTTTTATGTAATTTGGCTAATTCCTTTCTCATATTGTATTTTTTTAAATTTCTTTCAATAAAATTAGAATCAGATGCGGGTGAGTATTTGTACTGAATAAATACACACATATTGAACATTTCCGGAGTGAATAATTTGTCATACTCCAGAGCAAACAGTAAACCGGAAACGAACTAGCCCTGCATATGAGTTTCTTTTATACGGTATTACACTAATGAATGATAGTGAAAATGTGACACTCTAATAAATATCAGTTTGCACGAGATGCTTTGTGGTTGGCTCGCCAAACGAGATTGTTTTCGGAGGTCAGCTACAGAGCAGCATACAAAGATTCCCAGCAATAACTTCATGGACGTCGTCTGGTATGAGATCAATATGGAATGCAACAGGAAAACTCTCTTTACTCATAGGTGAAAATAGACATCAGTGCGTTCTACACGACTAAATGAGAATCATGATCATAGTTAAATTATATATAAAAATCAATGAAAAATTCAGGCCATAGAATAACATATCTCATCGTTTTACTCCTTATTGTTGTTAGGCATACTATTTCCGTGGCTAACTACACTATTAACAGAATAAATGCTCATGAATCTTGGCATAGATATGTTGCTTTGTCAGAATTAATGGGTGAATTCAACTTGATTCGCCTGAACCAGGAGACTATATATCATTCCCATGGACAGCACGGAATGCGGTCATGATTTCAAAGCTTAAAATCAGATCTAATCTTGCACAACTTTTGACAGTTTACTCAATATTCGTGTTCTGCGACAACGCTAGCATTGAAATCAAATATTACCACAACATTTGTTTCTAAACTCAAAACAATGGAAATGAGCGACTTATTAACGTCGAAGCATAAATGGTGCGCTATTTCGTCAGCACTGCGTCTCGGATTTATATACCAAATCCGTGTTACTCGTGCTGCTACATTTGTAAAATGTTTCTCGTACCAAACTTAACTGGATAAGTGCCATGCTAATTGAAAACACTCGATTATCCTGTTTATTCCTAACTGTTCCATCTTGAAAACGTTGCCTTATCATCCATGAAGTAAGGAAAGTAATTTTTAGGTTCTTGATATAAACAATTCCATTCAAAATATGCAGGAAATTTTGTTGATTGATTTGTAATAAGAGTGAACCCATAATGAAAGCGGAAGGCAGGTAGGCAGCAGAATTTGCCTGGATTACAGTGGTTGATTTTAGTTTTAGGAGATCTTAGCAACTTTTTCACAGTCGAAAGGAGCACCTGGGACTTTATCTCTAAATTCAACCCTCATTCACTGATCCGTTCCTCACGTTTTTCATAATATCGAAATAGAAAGTTCATCAAATTGATGCTAAAAATAGAAGGTGCTACTGAAAGTTGGATTTTGGGTACCAGTTGTTCATAATGCAGCACATGTTTTATTTTCACAACAAAATGAAAGCAGAGTGATCAAGTTAAATTTAACATATGAAGCACGTTTTTCGAGCAAACGTTTACACTACGAAATTTTGTTTTGCTATGAATTCCCTAACGAGATCAGAGCTTATGCGTACACTCTGAGCTTGATTGCTAAACCTTTTTTTATGAACCTGGATCTATCTAAAGTTGTTTATATCTTCGGTGTACACAACACACTCATTTTTTGTTGAAATTATATCAACAAATTACTGATGATGTTCACCATGTCTAATTTATTGAATAATAAAACGTGTCGCTTGTTTGCAAACATTTCATCCGCACCCACCCCACGTTCGTGTTCATGCTTTATGTACTCATCAAGTAGGAACAGTGAGATCTGAATCCTCATTCGCTTGAAAGAGTTGAGAAATGGTAAAACTTGAGATTTCATGCCACAGGTAAATAATGTTATTACGACCATATCACGTGGATGAGGTTAAACCTATTAGGCATGAATCACAAAGCGAATTTGAAAGCATTTTCTTTAAACACATTTAGGCTTCATGCTCTTTGGACTCATCGGGTTTTCACGAGAAACCTGTTAAATCACAGCGTGCCTAATTACATGCACATTGAAATAAGTCCATAGTCATGAACAAACACGGCCATTTGAATTACACACTTACATCTCAGGAATGTTGAAATGAGCATCTATAAACAGGAATGTGTGTTTCAACTCATATGCATTGTAATGGCGAAAGTGAGTGAACACTATTAGTCACTAGTGAACCATTTTGCAGGTTTTGAATGACATTTCGAGCGAATAAGTTCGCGAAAATCGGAATTACTACAAATTTAGTCATCGTCACTCAGTTAATGGATTTAGCCACCATTAATGTTTGTTCAGTTTGCTTTATTGTATTGACCAATTCAAATGCATAATTGTATATGTGATAATCCAACTTCCTAACGCGTTGCAGGTGCTGCAGCCCAAAGAGGCAGAAGTGAGTGATTGAATAAAATAAATGCTCATATATATATATATATATATGTATATAGCTATATAGATATAGCTTATCGAAAGAATAAACGGTCAGATTCCGGAGGAACAATCGAAACGGTTGATCAACCCATGCAAAGCCACATTGAGATTCTGAGTAAATACTATCAGTTAAAATTCGCATCCAGATCTTTATCACTTTAGCGAACAATTTCCTAACAACATTCGGAATGTAGAATCATCTTTAATTGCTGCAGTCACTTCTATAAACCTTTTTCTTAAATAGCTTGATGAACTTTTTATATCGCATGTCTTGTAGGAAACACTAACCATGCCATCAGTTAGGAAGCAAATGGTGACTTAGTTGTATTGATGCTGATCTACAGCATTTGATGAGCTCGAGTAGAATACTGTCGCCAAATTGACCTTTCCATTCGCTAAGCGGTCGATTGACCTATTGAGCTCATCAAGAGAAGGATGATTATCTAGATATTTGGTGGTCGGCAAAAGCCCGAGTGCAAGCGGTAAAACAATACTGCCCCTAAAGTAGTAACAGAAGATGTGCTCCACCATTTTCCCTTAGATGACGTTTGTCGATAATCGGGTTAATAGATTCCGTATCGAATGCCGTATGTAAGTATTTCATAGTTTTAATACCCCTTGACATACTTGACATTAACATGTTTATTTTAATACCTAGTTCCCTGAATGTATATTTACTTGATTGGTATTGTGAGCTTATTCTTTTTGTGACCATAAATTCTTGAATCGTGAATGTTGAAAATCATAGTTTTATAGATTTGAAATCGAATGACATTTGGGTGTAACGGTTTTGACTCTATCACTACCCAAAATTACCTTGCGTTTTCCTTGTCAGATGACCAATGGTTTTTTGAGAACATGGACGGTGAGTTAACTCTAGAGAATGTTGAACTGACACACATTGTTGTCTTCACACATTATCGATGGAGACAGACTTTTCGTAGATTGAGAGCACGTGAGGTATCTCAAAATGGATAGTGTATCAAACATTTGTCAAGGTGTGACATATTACATTCAAAACCTGCGCGAAATATATATATCCAGAAACTACTGATGAGTAACCAATTATTATAAAATCACAAAACTGTGTTTCACCACGGCACGATTTTCACTCGTATTTGAGCTCTAAAGCGCAACTCGTTTCCAGAAAATATTTTATTTTGTTTCTCCTTATTCATCTATTTGCTGTCTTATTATATTTATGGCATATAAAAAAGAGAAACAATGTAACCCGCAATGCAATCTTAGCATGCAACGAAATTTGCGTATAACGTGATCGTTCCATTTCAATGGAATAGTAACGTTTTATCTTGAGTGGTATAATTGAACTTGTTGTTCCGGAAACAACGTATAGGTAATGTTCATCAGTACAATCTTTGCCAAAATGGATCGTTGTTAATGTGTACCTGAAATATCCAAATGAGGGTTTACATATTATAGCTTCGAATATGTTTCGAAATTGATTATCCCTAATGGTGACAATGCGTCGTTCATTTTGAGCGTCTGACAGCAGTATTTCTCTGAATTTGTTTCATCATTATTTGTATGAACGAAGCGTCACAGTGACATCGAATAAAAGTTTGTATAGAATGGGTTAAAAGTAGTTACAGTGAAAGATTATTTGAGGCAGCATCTAGGAGCATAAAGATGGGCATGGGAATATATCAACTCCAATCAACACCGTTGAAAACGGCTGGGTTCAACTATCCCATCATATAATAATTATTTGGTCAACCATTGCGTATTACTTGCAAATCGAAAAGGAGATAGACAAACAGAGTACAAGTACAACTGCCATCATGTCCTTTTTGAACTGTGGTATTTTGAACCACCGCAATTTGGCTGTGAAGACAAAGATTGTGGTACACAACACGTGAAAACCAAATGCTCAAACACATGTCAGTGAAACTTGAACGATCCGCGCAATACACAGACTGGAGCTGAATCCTATTCATTTAAACAGCAGATATTTTTTCGAACTGCAGGTTGCAAACTCACACCATTTACAATTATTCATCGTCCGGATAGTGCAAATAGTTTTGATCGCTGCGTGAGATATTGTTCGTCACAACTATAAATGCTCGATATTTAAATCAACATTAAAATGTTACATGCTTTGTTGAGCAATTTGTCAAGTTGTAGGATGATTCATTTATCTGGTCAAATTTCGTGCTGACCGTTTTTCTAAATTGAAGCAAAGCACTGCTTCTGTTTGAATCAAAATCACAATTGAGTTTCATTGAATATAATGCATAAAGTGAGGTATGTCATTCCGGATATTTCACACCATGCAAACGTAACTAATTGCAAATGGACCTGACCGGGATAAATTATTTCACAATCATCAATGTCGAGTATGGTTGCTTGAAATCGTTCGGTCGATATCCATGTAGATCATATAAGTAAGAGGAATTCGACGAATTGCATTCAGACAAAGATTAGTATAAATCTTTTGATTAGAAGGCCCGCTCATACATCCATACAAACATTCATTCAATCATACATCCATAATCTAAACATCCATCCTTTAAACCATTATCAAATCCATCCATTGAATCAGCGTTTTGAAAATCCATCAATCCATGAATACAGCCATCCATTCATCCATTCATACATCCATCCATCCATGAATACAGCCATCTATCCATCCATTCATACATCCATCCATCCCTCCATCAATCCATTCATCCATCCATCCATCCATCCATCCATCCATCCATCCATCCATCCATCCATCCATCCATCCATCCATCCATCCATCCATCCATCCATCCATGCATCCATCCATCCATCCATCCATCCATCCATCCATCCATCCATCCATCCATCCATCCATGCATTCATGCATCCATCCATCCATCCATCCATCCATCCAGCCATTCATCCATCCATCCATCCATCCATCCATCCATCCATCCATCCATCCATCCATCCATCCATCCATCCATCCATCCATCCATTCATCCATCCACCATTTAATTCATCCATCCATCTCTCCATCCATCCATCCATCCAACCATACATCCATCCATCCATCCATCCATCCATCCATCTATTCCTATGTGTAACCGTCCATCTTTCTTTATCTCGAAATAAAACAATTAGAAACTATAATTTTATTATCAATTTTTTTCTTGTTATTGGAATAGATGATGACTTGCAATTACGTGAGTTATTTTGAAACTTCAATTATATTTTCGTGTTTATTTTCGGAGACTCTTTACTTTGTGAAAAATATTATGAATAGGTTGCTGATAGAACACTTTGTCAAATTTGTCATTACAAAAATTTAACAAACATCCTAGAAATTATGACTATCATACATTTCCAAATTTTCATTCTATAATATTAAGCTCATTTCTATGAGTTCCTCGAAAACTTGTGATTTTCAAACAAGCCTCTAAATGAGCAGTGAACGGCAATTTCTTACAAACTTGTCATGTCATTTTTCAAAGCGTGTAGATCACTGTAGTTAACTTGTTTTTACACCAACTTTGAACCTACTGAACTTTGAATTTGATTTTGAATGAAGGTGTTAAATTGAATTCAGATCATCATTTGCGATCCATAAAAGCTTTACGTAACCTAGTAACCTAGTAACGTAGTATCGGAGGAGGTGAGAAGAAAGTTACGACGCTAGGTCAATCAACGGTTATCAGTGGCAACTGGAAACACCTGGCAAGGGATCACGACACTCCATGGGTCATCAGTCCCTAAATACCGTGTTGGCCGTCGGGTATGTCATCCAGAAGGAGATTGCGTCTTGATTAATCATCGAACGCAACCAGTGGAACGCTGATCGCTGAAAAAAAAGAATAACACGTGGTTCAGTCGGTTTATTGCGCATATTACACACGTTTATCTTATATGAAAACCAACGAAATAAGCAAAACCTTGTAAGGAAACTTGCCTCGCACAGCTGTAACTTCCAGCTGATTTGTCAATGAATTTTCATACAAACATTCACTGTAATCCTTCACACTTTTGCAAATCGCAATTCATCCGATAGAGACCGATAAAGTTGTCGCTCGAACCGCTCACACATTTACTAATAAAAACCCGAATTATAATAGGTTCGTGATTGTTGTTCTCAATTCGTGTCAAACTTCCTGCTTTTGTGTTGTCCGAGAGTTTGAATTTTGGGACATTACGCGATAATAAGTGACTAGCGCTCGTCGTTAATGCACTTTCAACCATACCCGATTTTATTTGTTTTCAATTTAACGAAAATAATCTTGTTTGATCTAATTCACACCTTAAATGATCGCATTAACCTTCTTGAATATTTTAGGCTTTCAACAATTAAAACTACTCGATATGTTTGGACATACCAATGCGACATTTTGACGGCTTTGCGTTTGCTCAATATATATAAGCGCAAACAAATAGTGTGAGAGTGCAAAAGGTCATTGGTGATCAAAGTAATTTACGCGCTTGATATCATATGCTGTGTCCGAGCCTCTGTTAACACACAAGAGATTGAATCTCCAAAGGTTCCGACCTTGTCCATGTCGAACCCATGATTGTATGCGTTTCTGGAGGATTGGATGACAACAGTTTACGCGACAATATTTTTAGAAACATAAGGGATGGACAGCGTCAGCCACTCTTTAGCGCAATTAGTCGATCTCGGTCATACGAGCCGTGTGTGGTGACGGCTCGAAGCGTAATATTTGGCAGGAAATCGATTGAAAACTTGGATCGAAGGGTTAAGCGGGACAGACCAGTTTCTGGTCTGTGTGGTGGTTACTTGCTTTTCCAGTATAAGATACGCATGTATATGGTTCCTTGTTATGTGTATATCGAAACAGTATGACCAATCGGCTTTGCTTGTGGTTCACGATTCTTGGGAGAACGCGAATATTGTTGGTCTTGGCTCTCATCTTGGATGTTTCTTGGTGCAATAATAATAGGCTGTTAGGTGCGTAGAGGGTAACATGCTTATTGTTGTTATTCGTTAAATGTCCTGATGTACGAAATCTAGTTCTCTTCAACCGTGTATGAACTCACGCATTCACTTCCGACTTCTCCAAATCCGAAAAAAAACGAAAAGGTTTTGCAACACATTGAACATTATTGAAATTTCGTATGCACTTTTGACGTTTAAAGAGGTATTTTCATAAACAATTGCACATCCTCATATAAACAATACAATTATCCGCAGTAAATTATGCATTTGAAATGTGCTCCTATGGTTTAACATCTTTAAAACTCAAGATACTACAATAAAACAGTGATTAATATTCAACAAAATTGTGTTGATTTTTCTTTGCGAACGAATTTTTATGTAATTTGGCTAATTCCTTTCTCATATTGTATTTTTTTAAATTTCTTTCAATAAAATTAGAATCAGATGCGGGTGAGTATTTGTACTGAATAAATACACACATATTGAACATTTCCGGAGTGAATAATTTGTCATACTCCAGAGCAAACAGTAAACCGGAAACGAACTAGCCCTGCATATGAGTTTCTTTTATACGGTATTACACTAATGAATGATAGTGAAAATGTGACACTCTAATAAATATCAGTTTGCACGAGATGCTTTGTGGTTGGCTCGCCAAACGAGATTGTTTTCGGAGGTCAGCTACAGAGCAGCATACAAAGATTCCCAGCAATAACTTCATGGACGTCGTCTGGTATGAGATCAATATGGAATGCAACAGGAAAACTCTCTTTACTCATAGGTGAAAATAGACATCAGTGCGTTCTACACGACTAAATGAGAATCATGATCATAGTTAAATTATATATAAAAAAACCAATGAAAAATTCAGGCCATAGAATAACATATCTCATCGTTTTACTCCTTATTGTTGTTAGGCATACGATTTCCGTGGCTAACTACACTATTAACAGAATAAATGCTCATGAATCTTGGCATAGATATGTTGCTTTGTCAGAATTAATGGGTGAATTCAACTAGATTCGCCTGAACCAGGAGACTATATATCATTCCCATGGACAGCACGGAATGCGGTCATGAATTCAAAGCTTAAAATCAGATCTAATCTTGCACAACTTTTGACAGTTTACTCAATATTCGTGTTCTGCGACAACGCTAGCATTGAAATCAAATATTACCACAACATTTGTTTCTAAACTCAAAACAATGGAAATGAGCGACTTATTAACGTCGAAGCATAAATGGTGCGCTATTTCGTCAGCACTGCGTCTCGGATTTATATACCAAATCCGTGTTACTCGTGCTGCTACATTTGTAAAATGTTTCTCGTACCAAACTTAACTGGATAAGTGCCATGCTAATTGGAAACACTCGATTATCCTGTTTATTCCTAACTGTTCCATCTTGAAAACGTTGCCTTATCATCCATGAAGTAAAGAAAGTAATTTTTAGGTTCTTGGTATAAACAATTCCATTCAAAATATGCAGGAAATTTTGTTGATTGATTTGTAATAAGAGTGAACCCATAATGAAAGCGGAAGGCAGGTAGGTAGCAGAATTTGCCTGGATTACAGTGGTTGATTTTAATTTTAGGAGATCTTAGCAAATTTTTCACAGTCGAAAGGAGCACCTGGGACTTTATCTCTAAATTCAACCCTCATTCACTGATCCGTTCCTCACGTTTTTCATAATATCGAAATAGAAAGTTCATCAAATTGATGCTAAAAATAGAAGGTGCTACTGAAAGTTGGATTTTGGGTACCAGTTGTTCATAATGCAGCACATGTTTTATCTTCACAACAAAATGAAAGCAGAGTGATCAAGTTAAATTTAACATATGGAGCACGTTTTCCGAGCAAACGTTTACACTACGAAATTTTGTTTTGCTATGAATTCCCTAACGAGATCAGAGCTTATGCGTACACTCTGAGCTTGATTGCTAAACCTTTTTTTATGAACCTGGATCTATCTAAAGTTGTTTATATCTTCGGTGTACACAACACACTCATTTTTTTGTTGAAATTATATCAACAAATTACTGATGATGTTCACCATGTCTAATTTATTGAATAATAAAACGTGTCGCTTGTTTGCAAACATTTCATCCGCACCCACCCCACGTTTGGGTTCATGCTTTATGTACTCATCAAGTAGGAACAGTGAGATATGAATCCTCATTCACTTGAGCATTCATGCCACAGGTGAATAATGTTAATACGACCACATCACGTGGATGAGGTTAAACCTATTAGGCATGAATCACAAAGCAACTTTGAAAGCATTTTCTTTAAATACATTTAGGCTTCACGCTGTTTGGACCCATCGGGTTTTCACGAGAAACCTGTTATATCACAGCGTGCCTAATTACATGCACATTGAAATATGTCCATAGTCATGAACAAACACGGCCATTCGAATTACACACTTACATCTCAGGAATGTTGAAATGAGCATCTATAAACAGGAATGTGTGTTTCAACTCATATGCACTGTAATGGCGAAAGTGAGTGAACACTTTTAGTCACTAGTGAACCATTTTGCAGGTTTTGAATGACATTTCGAGCGGATAAGTTCGCAAAAATCGGAATTACTACAAATTTAGTCATCGTCACTCAGTTGATGGATTTAGCCACCATTAATGATTGTTCAGTTCGCTTTATTGTATTGACCAATTCAAATGCATAATTGTATATGTGATATATACATCTTTCTAACGCGTTGCAGCTGCTGCAGCCCAAAGAGGCAGAAGTGAGTGATTGAATAAAATAAATGCTCATATATATATATGTATATAGCTATATAGATATAGCTTATCGAAAGAATAAACTGTCAGATTCCTGAGGTACAATCGAAACGGTTGATCAACCCATGCAAAGCCACATTGAGATTCGGAGTAAATACTATTACTTAAAATTCGTATTCAGATCTTTAACACTTTAGCGAACAATTTTCTAACATTATTTAGAATGTAAAATCATTTTTAATTGCTGCAGTCACTTCTATAAACCTTTTTCTTAAATAGCTTGATGAACTTTTTATATCGCATGTCTTGTAGGAAACACTAACGATGCCATCAGTTAGGAAGCAAATGGTGATTTAGTTGTATTGATGCTGATCTACAGCATTTGATGAGCTCGAGTAGAATACTGTCGCCAAAATGACCTCTCCATTGGCTAAGCGGTCGATTGCCCAATTGAGCTCATCAAGAGAAGGATGTTTATCTAGATATTTGGTGGTCGGCAAAAGCCTGAGATTTTCAAGTGCAAGCGGTAAAACAATACTGTCCCTAGAGTAGTAAGACGAGATGTGCTCCACCATTTTCCCTTAGATGACGTTTGTCGACAATCAGGTTAATAGATTCGGACTTAACTGGAGCACTTCCAAGTTTGCTTAGACCAATGGCTCTCTGAATCCCATCACATACCATGAACATTTCATGTTTCCTTAGCGTTTTGGATACTAAGTTTAATTTTAATCCAATAGTCATTCACCAATCGTCATTCAATTCGTTGGACCTGATTTCTAGCTGCTTTTAGAAGTCGTATGTTTCCATATAATAGCACAACTTTGAACATGATGAATGCTAATCGTCTTTAATCCAACACAGCAGTCGAACCAGTCGCATTTTCATTTTTTTCGGCCCGTTGGTGGAAAGTGCGACTCATCATGTGCAGCGTTTTGTTCATTCTCAGTTTCCTGGACCCGATTTGAGTGAACATGTCTTGTTTAACCCGGCTTTGAATGCTTTTGTAAATCACGCAGGTAGATTACTTTTGCTCATGCGTGAGACGTATATACTTGTCTTAGCAGACAAGTTGGTGCGGGGATATTTTGTGTGTTGTAATGAATCAGTTTGAGACAGACCAGTGCATGAGTGGTATCGCAGTCTGCGTTTTAATATCATATGGTGTAATGTACGCTCCCTTCATCAGTGCGCCTAACACAAACATGATCAAGCTGATGCCTACTTTCGCCAAAGAGGATCTAGGGCCCGTCTAAGAAAGGAAGACGGTTTCGCTTAGGGCCAGCAACCCTATTTCGTAAAACCTACATTGCTACGAAAACGATGGCAACAGATCTGAAAATTCTGCTTATCAATGATTACAGGACTGACGCAAACCTTACAAATGGTCCGATGACGGATGGCGATAAAAACCGACAGGAAGTTTCTAGCCCGATGGCCGATCTTCCTTTGCCAAAAAGAACAATGAGACTTGGTTGCACACACTTTCAAAAGCTGTATTAGGTAACAAGCTGGCTCAAGGCATACATGAGCTCAACATTCATGATCTGATTACAGTTAAAATGTTAGAAGTGAGATGGACCGTCTCTGGACAGCGAAAGCTAGATAGCGGTGAGACCATTATTTGGTCAGAAAGGCAAGATAACTTCCATCATGGTTTGAAAGCAGAAAGACCAGCAGTAGAATCATGCAATGGAGGTACGTGAACGTGCGACTATTATATGCAATACTGA
>JACCGJ010023569.1:0-12272 GCA_013407085.1 Atriophallophorus winterbourni
AATTCATGTTGCCCTCTGGACAACAAATTTTGGGTACTGCATTGCTTTCAAGAGTTTTTCGTTGTGTGCATCCGATGATGATGGTGAACGGTAAACTACATCATCGATGCAACTCTCGCTGAGTCAAGCTTGAAGTTACGCCATATACTCTCTTCCAGGTCAAGATCAGAGTCTGTAACTACCATGCTGTATAAAATTTCGTGGCGGTAAACAGCTACTCTACAATCAGTTCTTGAAGGGTCTCGCTGAAACAGGGTCATTTTCGGAACAGTAAGCTCGCGATCGCTCATGTGAGGTTGGTACCATGCCTCAGTTATTGCTATGACGTCAAGTGAGTGCTGAGAACAGATAACTTTCATTTCAGCTTGTTTATTTACCAAGCATTGTGCGTTTGTATATAGGCAATGGATTGTGGTTTTCGTATACAGTGATGGTGCGGAAAGCTCGTCTATTTGTCTGAACCTTCAAGAATCGGACATTGGTCGTTTATTGGAAATGCTACAATATTTTTAATAAGAATCTCGTATGATTGTATAAGCTGTGTTTCATTAGGCAATTTCGGTGTAGTCTGGGGTTACTCCTTCTGACATCCGTCGATAAATTTCTGTGGTTTTCTATGCAGTTGACTTTAATTGATTTCATCATACCTCTTGTTAAAAAATGTTATTTTTATATGTTTTGGTCCATCACATTTATCGTTTGGTGATCGAGGTATTCTAAACGTGTCTACCACGACAGACTCGTGAGCTCCGATGCTTTTGGCATTGCAGAGCCGCTGTTTTAATCGTAGTATTGTAAGCCATTTCTCGAAGCAGTGCTAGTGTGTTCGGGAAAGTCAAGGAGAACCACACTGCCTTAGTCAGATTTATCCCGATTGTTTAAAATACCATTTCTTTCCCACCGCGCTATATCAACACTTATGCAACATTTAGACTGTTGACGTGCACGGAGCAAATAAGATTTTAGAAGAACGTCTTCCACCTGTTTTTGGCTTCAGTAAACGCGGTTCGTCGAGATGAGCAGAATTTGGGTGCCGACTTAGACGGGTTATTGTATTAGGCTGTATCGTGCTCCTACCCATCATTGAACATACCTGTTTCCAATGCTCAATGTAGTGAGTTCGTCTACCTGAGAAAAGTGTCCCTGATGACTCCGGCACATTTGTGCAGATCACACTGAGGTTCTTCAACTTTGTTTTTACTTCTGCAGATGCGCAGTCAGTAGACGCCCCTTCGAATTTTTAATCTGCCGAACGTCCCAGTCACACTTAGCATTTTCATTATTCGGTTGTTCAAAGTGTTCAACCTTCGGAAAATTCACTTTACGAAGCGGAGCCTCTTGGTACGGCACGGGATGTGGCTCTAGGTTTAGGTTGGTTTCACTATTTAGTGAAGTGTTCTGGCTACCTTCTATCGACTTCAATGTTTATTCGATTTTACGAGAAGAGTTCCTTAAATTTTTGATCCAATATTCGAGGTTCTCTGACAGCTCTGTTCAACAGAAACTGGACACATAAGAGACACTAGGAATTTTAGCATTATTAATAAACAAATCTGCCTCTTGCGTCAAAACTTTATCGCAATTTGTGTGTACCTTAGTAGGGCACATATAACGCATGTTTACTTTCGATTTTACACATACCCCCTTTTTTGAAAAGTTTACACAAATCACGAAAAGTTTTCTTGTGTCCTGATATCCGATGTCATTTGAGGTCAATGTCGTCTGCTCGTTGAATGTGGGTTTAGATAGCTAGAGGCGTATTGGTCGATTAACGGTCGAGAGGTTTATTGGTACTCACATCCCCATCTCTTACATACCACTACCAGTTTCTGGCTGTTTGACGTCATCAGGTGGAGACAGTAAGATCAGGTTCAGTGAGCCTTGAAACAGTCGTATGGTGGTAAAAAAAGTTATACTTGTATGCCACTGTTAAATAGGGTTCGTACAACGAACCACGATGTTTAAACACAGAATCACAAAGTGGTTCTTGGTTAAGAGGTTTAATTCGCGTGGTTCATGTGGGAACGTTTCGCAATATATTGAATGCGAATTATCGAGTAAAACAGTCGTTGTGACCATAGATTTGATCACACACAAAGGAAATACGGCTTGTTGGACGCAGAAGAAGATCTTCCAAATGAGCAAGTCAAAACAGCGACTAAAACGTTTGCACGCGTCTTCAAATTCCCACGTGATTTGGATGTTCCGAAATATTGATCCCAGGAAACCAAAAAATTAGATCTTGTCAAGAGGAATCCAATGGTGTACGAATGATCCAGATAGAATCGGTGAGTGACGAGTTGTGTCCAAAATTATCAGAGCACAAAATGATGCGTTCGCACGGTAGAAAGCGATAGCGAAAGTATTATTTATTAATGCTGCGCTAGTTTAACGTTTCACAGTCATTCATTTCAGGTGTGAAATTACTAGAATAATTTGGTTGCTTTCAGGAAGACGGGCAATTAGCTGCTATGTTGTTCAAATGAAATTTAAACTGGCTGCAAAATACAGAAGCAACGTTCAATGTATTTGTGGTGCTAAATCGAAACTAATTGATTTGAATTACGCCGATTTGGAGATGGACGCTTCAGTTTTGTCGTAATCGCCGTCCGATTAGGCTACAGTTGTCCCGAGTTGGATATCAGATACTGTTTTGTTTATGGCATTATATCACTTTCAGTGATTTTTGAAAAATTATGGAGAAGAAAATATAATACAAGACATTACATTTTCGTCAGCAGCGTGGGTTATGATCTTCGTAGACAAAGATGAATATATGTGCAAAGTCATTCACTCTTGGAGACGAAAATATGCCAGTGAAGTAAAACAACTTTTTTACTAACGCTTAATATAATTACAAACAGACTAAATTAGAGAAACTAGACAAATGAATACGCCACACACAGTTTATTGTTAATCAGATGGACGTATCGCACATTTCTTAGATGAGAATCAATTATGGAGCCAATTAGAACTAAGGAATTCCTACATCCAAAGCGCAAAATCTAACGTCACGGAAAGAATTTATTATCAACATATTTGAATGCAATTACTTTTTTGTTTTATGCGCATCATTTTGAGCCGTTTGATAAACAAAACGAAATTCCTGATCCCGAAACCGCTGAAACTGAATATTATTGTAACCTATCCGGATCGGATTTCAATGCATGCATTCCATTACTCAATTGATCAGAATCAATCGAGATATTTCATCCTTGTACCGCATTGCCAAAAGGACAAAAAATCAGAACTTCTACGACATCACGAAATTGCAAATACAATTGTTTCGCTTCAAGCTGAACAGTGACCAACCGATTAACGTGCAATATACAAAATAAATCTTTTTTTGTGAAATCGAAGGAATTACTTTTCGCCATTTCTCATTAAGCTTTACAGTACATGCATCAGAAAATAGAAATAGATATGATCAAAATCAACCAATAAACAAAACATTGTCTGGTCGATATGGATGTTGGTCAAGATAATGAAAGGTCACGATAACATATCTTTGACTTATGAACTGGAAACAAACTGACGAGTAGAATATCTGGGCATCCCACTCACCAGAAGATCAGACGAAATACTGAGTAGACGCGTTTACTGAAAACAAACACTGCCTAAGCTGTATACTCATTTCATGAGTGCCGTTCCAATGAAGATTAAACGAAATGTGGTGCATAACTTATTCACTCGAGCAACTTTAATATGCTCTGAAGAAGATATGGCTCAGGAACTTGAGCTGATACGCAATTTTTTAAGCACAAATGGCTATCCATCATGCTTCATGCACCAAATGCCAAAAAGAATAACCACAACAACTGTACCGAAGAAAATGTTATATCTTCGGCTTCGATTTAAAGACGACGCCTCGAGCGACTCCTTGACACGCAAGCTCGAACAAATAATGAACGGAACATTCACCTCTGGAAGAGCTAGCACTACCTTCACAAACAAACCAATAATCAGACAGCAGCTTAAAGATCAGCTACAACGTCAGGTAACCTCAATATGTATTTATCAATTTACCTGTTCCAGTGGAGCAGGACACATTAACCGTACGACGCGGAAAATAGTAAAGCGAATGCCTCAGCATCATTGTAGTTTGTTCCAAGAAAGTGAATAGCTCGATTCTAGCTCACCTGATTCACACGGGCACCGAATAAAACCGGAAAAGACATTTACAGTCGTTTATACGGTTCCCTCACAACGTGTCACGAAGAGTTGGCTGAAACATCTTGCTGACAGCTGAGGCGAATTCAATAAAAATATGTAGACCACATTTATGTTTTCCAAACTACTAGTTCATGATCTTTCATTACGTTGACCAACGTCCATATCGACCAGACAATTTTAAGTAACAACACATGCCATTTATTTTTGTTTATTGGCTTCTTTTGATAAGATCTATTTCTATTTTCTTACCCACATATTGTGAAGCCTAATGGGAAATAGTGAAAATGAATTCCTTCGCTTTCATCAAATGTTTAGCTGAAAAATCTTGAACTATTTGTATGTTTATATTATTTGAAATCAAAATACGACCTAGACAATGTTACATTACTTAGATTACAACCATCGGTTTCATTAGTTTCCCTAACTTACCAGACATTACGTCGTTCGATACATTGGGGTGTAAATCAAAAACATAATACGAAAAATTAAGGTTATAAAACATTAAACCATTGCTTTAAATGATCTGTTAAAATGCGTGAATTTTATTTCAATCATTCCTCATCCTATAGTGCTATAAATGCGAGTTGAAATTATATCCTGAAAAGCCAATTCACATTTACTTTCAACCTTTTGGTATAAATTTGCCCATTCGCAATCGCAAATGAATGGTGGTTCATGAAAGAATTTACGCAAAAAAAACCTTGGCACATCTCCGGAGTGACAGCAATTCAATACATTTGCTGGTCCCTGACATGTATTTCTCAAAGCTGTCACAGCAGGACGAATTTACGCAATCGGACTTTTCCCAATTCTTGAAGTTTTTAAATTGTCAACAGTCACTCGGTGGTTTTCGTTGTAAAACCGCGTTCAGATCAGTCAAAATAATGACTTTAGGAACAGACGGTCTATTATATTTTTTTACGAACACTAAAGTACGCCAATGAATTTATAATTTTTAGAAGTTTAAAACTAGTTTTAAAAGAATTTTCTTGCGTACTTGTTTCGAAAGCACAATTTACCTTAATTCAACAATTTATCGCAGTTTTGAAGCTTACACAACAGGATTCGTGTATATGAGTTGAGTACAAAAATACCTATTCATATATTTCACACCGATAAATTTAATCGCAAAATAAACATGTTTGATGTGAATCTGGTTCAGTAATTCATGGAGGGGTAACTGGGCTATGAATGTTCATTACGAGAAGTGAGTCTCAGGATGTGAGAACAGTTAAGAGCAAAAACAAGGCAAAACGCTACTTTAGTTTCATCATAATTGCAGAAGAGGTGATTATTACGTAAAGTCAAATCACACTACAACCATAACGAACATTACGTCCTTGACACACACCTAGAGGATCCTTGACCAACGTTGATCCCCTTTTCCGGTCCGCCCGTTTATTCCGTAACGATTCACACCGTGAGGACAAAGTGTTGACCGTTAATCATTTCTCATTTATCAAAGACAAGAGAATTTCAATTGGTCCGTTGTTTATTAAGTACATAACAAAGAGTAAAATACACACCATCTGTCTTTGGGAAATCCATAGGTAATTACAGACAACTCATCAGCCTGTCTCTGCCACTTATCACTTATAATCTGTCAGTCGATTTCGTGAAAACTGGTTCATTTCAAGCGAGTGCCACGCTGGGCTCGTATGACCGACATTGGCGAACTCCTTATAATTCAATGTTCTCCGTCTGCTTTTCGTTCCGAACATGTTGTCACATAATGAGTACTCATACATTACCTTTGAAATCCTCATTCTTGTGGGTTTGTGATTCTTGCCATTAGGCTTATAAGGTGTATACTGCCTTAGTGATGTGTCGGAGAGTGGTGATTTGCATATCATCTAAAAGATCGCGTTCAATACTATTGATAATACACTTCATGCTAATATATTATGACTGTGAGTCACCGCTAGATTGCTGATTGTAAACGTTTTGGTGGATTTAGTTTGATAAAAACACGGAGACTGGTTTTCTCAAATGTTTTACTCTAATTTGGATATTTATGTTTAATCTTTGATTGGTTTGCTCGCTATATTTATAGCGAACAAGTTTCAGTGATCAGAACAAGGTGTTAAGTTCAGTACATTTATCGTAATTGATTTTAATATTGAAAATAATTTTACACAACTTTCGAAAGGCACACGTAAACCGGCAAACGGGATACGTTCAGAGTAACACGCCCAAAATTCCAGACAGATCGATCCATATAAGCGCAACATTCGACGTTGGTTAATGTCGGAAATTGGAAATAAAGTATTAATAGGACGACAATGCTGGCATGCTGATGCATCCCAGCAGTGTCAATACAATCGGGTCCGTGTGGGTTTCCGAAAAGCTGATCGCATTGTGCCACCATCTGCTCGTCTGATATGCACAATATTCTTGCAGGGCAGATTTGTTACGATTCATTGCATTTGATTTGTGAAGAGGTCTTTCTGCTCGCTGATTGTGTCTATTGTGCCACGTACGTCTCGAACTTGAAGGCAACTACGATTGTCGTCGTTATTCTGCGTCCAAAAAACGTCACCCAAGCACATCACAGGTATCCCTTTGATGCTGAAGTTTTCAAAAATGCACAATATTCAGATAAAAATTCGTATATTGCGGATATATTAGGATCACTAGCATTTTTATCGGAATCTTCACGGATCAAATTCGCAAATTTGCACCAGAGTCATATTTGTTTATAATGACTACGCTTGCATTGATACCATCAGTTTGTCACGAAATTATTTGATACTTATAGCCGTTATCAATAAAATGGAATTGTTAGCAATACGCAGATCGACTTTATCTTGAATAATTTATCTTGAAATTTATCTTTAATAATTTAAAGGACGACAATGCAGGGAAATGATTTCTATATGACACGTGATGCTTGAACCATTCAAATTCTAAACGATGTTAAAAGGAGGAAATTTTATTACCTTTCTGTCCCAAATAAATGTAGGTCTATAAGTCTATCTCATGTTACTTTGAAATACTCCCGGGAACATTGTAACAAGCGAGCTATATTTGGTTTCTGGATTTCTTTTTCCTAAACTTCTACGATGAATTTGATGTGGTCCTGCGAAACCAAACAATAACCCTGCTATTATAGAAATCATAGCCTATTCTTGGCAAACTCTGGTTCAAACGCATCAGACTATCTGCGTTGTGGTATTCTGGATAGGAGTATTGAGCTACCGGGTACAAGACTTGCTGGATTGTAAATATTCGCCCGGAATTTTCAGCTTCTTCTGATAACTCAATCTTAATGACAATACTAATTATGCAGCATTAATCAGGATGCAAACTCTTGAAGCATTCTGCCGAAAATAGCTTCAGAACTCAGAACTCAGAATTCAGAATGTTTTATGGTAGAAAAAGCCGTAAGCTTAACAATAACGATAGGATGACAGGTATATGAAGTGAAATTACAAAATCTTTTAAAAATAAATAAAGACAGTCATATACCGCATGGTTCGTCATATACTCATCCAGTTTGGAAGCGAAAGCCACAACAGATTCTGATTCAAGCATTCAAGGATTCAAGGATTTATGGTTAAAAAAGTTAATACTTTACAACACCATAGGACATGGTCTGTGCCAATTGCCACCTTTCTTGTTTAGCACAATAATCAGAAAATACACTCCTGTTGCTAATCAGTTTCTTTATGGAAACATCAGTACCCGATATCGGGTGAAAATTGTTTACCCTCTCGTATCTCAATTTGCCCATCCCCGTTTCACATTGCCAGAAGACAATATTTTGTTAAGCTTATTTATTCACCATTAAGGGAATCGGAATAATTGATTTTATGTGCAGATGTATCATGCGAATGTTCTCTTATTGAAAAGATCCGAAGAATTTGCACTAGGAGTTCCTAACATTGTATAGACTAATCTGTTTCTTAATAAGCCATTAGGTTTCCACCTGTAGCTAATCAAATTAATCATGAATAAATGCTATAAGACGATTGCTAAGTTACTGATGAAAGAAAGTTATTTATTGATAAGAAAATGTCAGCTTGACCGTAAAAATGCAGTCTCTAACAGTAAAGCCTGAATTTTAGATGACGTATTACCGCAAAAGTTAAACAAATGACACAGCTGTAGTTTGTTCCATGTACCGCATACTTTTACTTCAAATGTTACAATTTATTTGTCTATTTACTATATTTTTAGTTCAGTTTATACAAATAAATAAATAAATAAATAAAGCCTCTTCGATTTCAAATTGAAAAGTATAATGATTATTATAACGGGTTTGGTATGATGATTGTAGTTTTAAAGGACTTTATAAAACAATCTCCATCGTGCAATATGGCCCGAAATTCGTTACTTATCAATAAATCACATTTTATTTTTCAGTTTCTTAAAAATGGACCTTCAGTAAACAATTTGTGTTTGTATGCCGCCTTTGGAAAAGATTGGCACAGCCAACCTATTCAATCACATGAGCCCACACTCAGGTTGCGCATGCGGATCCTGATTGTAAAGTCCCTACCTGCTGGGTTAATACAGCATAAAACCGATCGTGGGGTGTGTGTGTGTGATGGAAATGCATGCAAATGAGTTTTTCTTCATGGTTATGGCTTTAAACCCTATCTACATGAGTTGGGCTCATGTGATTGAATAGGTTGATCGTACCAACCTTATCCAACAGTGGCAAACAAGCGCAACTTGTTTACTATTCTTCACAGCGCATGAGGATCCTGATCCTATTGCCCCTATCTGATGAGTGCAAACAGCACGAAACCGGTCGTGTGTGATGGAAATGAATGTAAACGAGCTTTTTTGGTAAGGGTTACTCTCTATGACTGCAAGCATATAACAATGGTTAGCGTGAGAAATTCATTAAGTTCTTATTGATCTCTGGATCCTGTAAACCTTGACACCTTCGATGACCTTTGAGGGTATCCGTGAGATCCTGTAGGCATCGTTAACAGAAAATGAATAGAAATATCGGTTTCGTCAGTGAACGAAGCCGACATGCAAATATAAGACAGTCAAAATCATCATCCATAATTTTCTTGAGATTAAATATTTCGTCATTTGGGTTTGCTGAAATACTACGCGTCTAGACGCAAAACGTTATATGAAAAATACAACTAAGACGAAAATACGAAAGTGATATGCTTCATCAATAACATATATTCAAGATTCAAGATTCAAGAATTTATGGTATAAAAAAGCTCGTAGCTGTACAACACCATAGGATATTCGTATAGGAATATATATATATATATATATATATATATATATATATATATATACCGAAAATTCGCATATTGTAAAATGAGATGTAACGTATGATAATTTGTAGATTATTTGGTAGTCCGTCGTCAAGTAAAGTATATTTAGAGTATTTGGACAACGTTTACTAGATCACACCTCATGTGGAAATTTAAGAGCATATTCTGCGCAACCAATGGTATTTTTCTTAAGGACAATAACTTTTGTCCTTAGAGTAATGAATTTATGTTAGTATCTGATTTTGAGGCGAAAACTTGTAGCTTATGGATTAGATGCTGCGCGTTCTGAGTTCGCTGAGCTGGCATTGTAGCAGTAAAACGTTTCGTCATCAAGCAAGATGACATCGTCACCTGAGCTTCTTGCGAATTTCGCATAATCATCGTGTTTTCTGATTTTTATACGCTGGCCGTTCGGGTTATTTCCTCGTCATTGGTTGTTCCCAATGTCACACGACTTAATGTTCTGTTTCTTATTGGCGCATACATGTCGTTCAAATGAACATGTTTATTCAATGATCGCATTTTGAACTCAGAACTCAGAACTCAGAAAATTGTATGGTAGAAAAAGCATTAAGCTTAACAATAACCATAGGATGACAAGGTATATCGAACATATAAAAAATATATAAAAAAATATAAAATATCTAAAAAATCAATAGGGACATTCGCATACCGCATGGTTCGTCATAAACTCATCGAGTTTGGAAGCGAAAACATCAACAGATTCTGATCGTGTGATTTCTTCAGGCAAATAGTTCCAAGTGAAACAAATTCTTACGGAGAAAAAATTACGACGTATATCCAATCGAGAATGCGGAATGCTTAAAGCCTTTGAATGTGTTCGTGTTCAAGTAAGGTCATTGGGCTTTAGCAAGTGTTTAAGGGGATGGTTTACAGAATGCAGGATTTTGAAGGTCAACATAAGGTCACTACGTATCCGCCGTTGGGTAAAATCGTGAAGGTTCAGTTTTAACATTCGCTCTGTGAAAGGCAAATTTCTGTACCCAGAGACCAACTTTGTAGCACGATGATAAATCCTGTCGAGTAGTTCGATATCCTTCCTCAGCCATGGTGCCCAGGCTTGGATGGAATATTCCGTAACAGGACGTATATACGTGTTTATTACCCGGGGTAGGGTTTCGGGCGTAAAAATCCGGAATATTCTTTTGAGAAGACTCAAGATACGGCAAGCTTTATTGTACACCATCCGGCAATGATATCCAGGCTTAAAGTTAAACGAAACCCAGATACCAAGATCTTTCTCTGCTCTGGTCCAGACGAGATCTTGCGTGCCAATCTGATACGTGTGGTTCAGAGATTTTCCAAGCTGCAGCATTTTACATTTCGCAGGGTTAAATGGTAACTCATTTAACTGGGACCAACGAAATAAGATGCTTAGATCCCGTTGTAATGCCATACAGTCATTAACAGACCTGACACGTTTCCAAATTTTAATATCATCAGCAAATAGTATCACGTTGCATCCAATATCCTCTACTATATCGTTGATATAAACCAAGAATAGAAGAGGTCCAAGCACTGAGCCTTGCGGAACTCCACTCGTGACGTCTATTTTTCTAGATAAGGTGCTGCCAACGCGAACTTGGACGTGTCTATCAGTAAGATAGTCCCTTATCCAATTCAGCAATATTCCAGTTATTCCATAGGATTCGAGCTTTTTAATTAAGATGTCATGGTTGACTCTATCGAAAGCTTTGGAAATATCGATGTAGCAAGCATGTACAGCCTCACCTTCGTCTAGTGCCTTGGTCCAATCCTCGAACATTGTAAGAAGGTTAGATAAACAGCAACGACCTCTTCGAAAACCGTGTTGTGCTGCGGTCAAAATATTTTGGTTTTCAAAATGTTCTCTTATGCACGCAGTCACAATGCGTTCCCTTAATTTAGAGATCACCGGAAGTAGCGTTACCGGTCTATAGTTTGCTGTTTTGAACGGCTACCGCCTTTATAAATAGGAGTTATCATCCCTGCTTTCCATTGCCGTGGTATTTTTCCTTCATTTAAGCTGAGATTGAATATGCGACACCTGCGAAGTACGGCGGGGGTAATTTTGTCTGCGCCTGGGGACTTCTTTTCGTTTAGTTGACAAAGTTCCTGACAAACCATGTATTCGTTGATAGTCATTTCACTTAGTAATTCCAAATGTGGCGAATTTGGTGAAACTTGATATGGGATACAACGCTTGGGATTGAAGACATATGAGTAAAACGTTGCTAAAGCATCTGCGGTATCTTGGGCAGTGTGGGATTCCCGTATGTGGCTCGTGCATCCCCTTGCAATGACATTGGTTCCATTCCCGTTGAAATGATGTCCATCTTGGACAACGTGAATTGATATTGGCAATTTGTAATCGTGCCTCCTCATCGCTGATTGGTATTCACTTAGTCTGGTAGCCAGTCTTCTTCCAGTTTGCCCCACGTGATGCACCTCACAATCCGCACATGGAATATTTTGGACCACGTTTGTTCAGTCTTCTTCTTTCAAACCATCTATCGATTTGCACAGCCGATTGCGGAGTGTTTGCGTAGGTCTGTGTGCAACACTAATCTTGTAGCGAGTTCTGAAACCTTCTCAATGTATCGTATAGATTTCCTGACCTGCGCGTTTGGTTACTCCGTAGAAAAGCTTCTTTGCGATTTGAAACACGGTATAAAGTTCTTCGGGTAACAGGTTTTCTTGATTACCGTGAAAAGGTATCTTTCTTCCTTTACCTGCGTTTCAGACGAGTTGCAATTCGTATAAGATCGGTTGAACAATGTTCGTACACTGCCCCTTTTGTGTGCAATCGTATGCTTGGTTTGAAGTTTAAAACGGTGGTCCGTATTGTAT